>JACXGI010009054.1:0-19630 GCA_016801175.1 Esox masquinongy
TATATCTAATGCTTTGGAAATTCTTTTGTACCCTTCTCCTGACTGATATCTTTCAACAATGAGATCCCTCTGATGCTTTGGAAGCTCTCTGCGGACCATGGCTTTTGCTCTGAGATGCAACTAAGAAAATGTCAGGAAAATCCTACTAGAACAGCTGAACTTTATTTGTGATTAATCAGAGTCACTTTAAATAATGGCAAGTGTGTAATGATTTCTCTTTAACATGAGCTTGAATGTGATTGGTTAATTCTGAACACATTCTCATCCCCAGTTATTAGAGGTTGTGCACACTTATGCAACCAGGTTATTGTAAGGTTTTTATTTTTCATATTTCCCCCTCGAAGATTTTAGTTTGTTTTTCAATTGAATTGTTCACATTATAGGCCACATTAAAAGTGGAAAAAGTTCTGACATGATTTATCTTGGTCTCATTCTTTTACATCACAAGAACCTAGCATTTTAACAGGGTTGTGTAGACTTTTTATATCCACTGTATGTCCTAACAAGACTCTGGACAATATGAGAATATACTGCCTTTTTACAGATTCCAAATTCTACACATAAACATACTCGGTTATGTGGGAAAATGTGAAGGTTGAATAAACTCTTTGTTTTGGGATGAGCCCAATCATTGTTATTATTTCCCAATAGCTATATAAATGCCATTTGGACCTGAAAGCAGACATTGTTATTCTCTGATAGGATTTTATTTTAAGTACTCTTTATTGTGTTAGTTTTGTGTCATTCAATGAAGCAGACCTAAAATGACCTGGGTTCTCGTTGAAAGAAAATAATTTTATTTTAAAATCAAACAGAAAATAAAAGCATACCATTATAGGAAACCCACCATCAAATCCAATATGTTTTATCATATTACCACATTATACATAGTGTTCTAACAAACCCATGAACAAGGGGATGTCTAGGGAACCACACACTGGAAATCCCCAAACTGAACTCTATTTTCCGATGGTAAACCCCTTCAAAACCTCCCAAGGCCTTGTGACTCATACGGTACCCTACATACAACACATAGAGTGCACACGTGATGTGATCAAATGTGAAGACATGCATGCGTACACGACTGGTGCAATGGCCAATCAACCATACGCCTGCAATCACAACTTAATTATAATATCCCAGTGACTGCGGTATAGGGAGGGCTAACATCGACATGGAAGGGAGTGTTGTATTGAATGGCTGAAGAGTATGTCCCGGCATTACATGTGGGGGGGGGGGTCCACTTCTCATTATTGTACTGTCTGACTGGTCTCCATGGCGGGAGGTCAGCATTCAGTCTTGACCCCAGAGGTTCTATTGGGTCACTTCAAATCACTGGTGTTCGCAGGGGCGTACCATTGGCTTTTTTGTACGGTTTTGGGGCGTCCGACAGCCTGAACTGACTCGTGTTCTCATGGAAAGAAATGTGTTTCATTACGAAGTAAATGTAGGTTAAAAATGGCCGCCTACTCCACTGTCTGGAGCAGCCTGTGGCGAGAGGGGATGGGAGGGGTCATTCGGGGTGGGGGTTTCAATAAGGAGTCTCGGTGTGTGCTGATGAGCTTCAGCAAACAGGCCAGTGGGAGTTCGTTACGCGTTCTGGGTGTCGACACTGGAGCTCCCTGCCTCCCACTGACGATGTGAGACCGCTGAGCTGTGAGATTAGTCAATAGTCCTGAGTAGTGGAAATGTCACAAACTGGATTCTTTTTAGATTGCATTTTACTATAGAAAAAGAGGGGGCAGTTGTTGAGAGAATGTGTTGCATGACACAACATTACATAGAGGATATAATTAGGGTGAAATCAGGAAAGTGAATTTTATAGAATAAAAGACTGTTTACAGAGTAAATTGTAGTTGGCATACTTTCAGTTAATTCCTAGAATAACATTTTGTTCACAGACTAAAGTGTCATTTTCCGAATGAAACTTGATTTTCAGGAGGAAATTCCAGTTCCAGTCACTAGAATTGCTTGTGGCTTGTCAGAAAATCTATCACTTGTATTACTTTGTCCTTCTGGGTTCAGAGTGACGTGTTTTGCTGCTGCTTGTGCTTCGTGTCACTGAGTCCAAGCTGTCAGAACAGAGACAGGGCCTAGCCAGCCTCACTCTGGTGATAGCCCTCTCAGTATCCATGGTGCTCAGCTGCTCCCATGTCTGCCACCTCACACCACTTGGCTGTAAGCAGAGCCCTGGCTGCTCTCCCCACTGTGAAGGAGAGAGTGGAGCCACGTTGGTCATGGTTAGGAAGCGGTAGGGTTGCAAAACGCTGGTAATTTCCCCCTGAATTTCCTGGTTTTCCAGAAAGGCTTCCCCGTGTTGGAGGTTTCCTGGAATTAAGAGAGCATGAACAGGAATCCTTCACAAGAACCAGGGAATATAGGAAAGTTACTGTAATGTTGCACCCCAGAGAGGGGGAGGCTAGCGGGGTGGGTGGAGGTTAGTTAAACTGCCGTTTCTCAACCGTATTATTTGTGCCAGAGAACGGCACGTTATGGTCCTTCCTTCTCAGGGGACTGCTTCCACTTAGACCAAGGAGAGCCAGGCCAGCTTGCCCACCCCGGGGCCCGTATGAGACGACCCTCCCTGACAGCTACACGCTCGGCCGCCCACACTCCACTGCACTGCCTCTCCTCAGCCCTCTGTTAACGGCACGCTCCCTCTCTCCCTCCCTCTTTCTGCAGCTCTCGTTCCCCCTTGGTATAATCAGTAGGAGTGAGTGGAGCCTCTGAGCTGTTCCACATGTGTAGGGAGCGTCAGGTCAAATTAGGCCGCTCTGACAAAGGGCCTTTTACACCACAGGTGGATGACAGGGCGATTGTGGCTGCCGTTGCACCGAGTCAGCCACTCAGTCAGCCAGTCAGCCTTAAAAACAGGCAGTCAGCTAGCCAGGCAGTCAGCTAGCCAGACAGACAGCTAGCCAGGCAGACAGCTAGCCAGGCAGTCAGCTAGCCAGTTAGGCAGCCAACTAGTCGTTTCTAGAATACTGACATCAAGTATTTATACAGGAAGTGAATGGTTCATGTGTTGCATCTCCCTAATCCCGAAATCTCCATCCCATGCCAAGTGTCTTTGAGGAGTGAAGCGTATGGTAGGCCAGCAGTTTGTAGTGTTTTGGAAGCCATTGTGTTTACCTCTCACTCAAAGTTCACTGCATTTTTCTCAGCCAGTCGTCACTTTGCAAATCCAAGCACCAGAGAGCCTCTCTATCTTCTCCTGCTATCACACCTACTGCTGGGCGCCGCTGCCGTGGCAACCATAATGCATCTGCACCCCGCCCCTTCTCCTTTGCCGAATTATTACTGCTAATCCTCCTAATTGTTCATTTTCATAGAATGGCTCCCAGTCTGCTTGGAACTAATTCTGTCTGGGCATTCAGTTTAATTCGCCACACTGGTGCTAAGCCCTTCTGAGGCAGAATGCCCCCCTAAAGAATATAAACCCCTTATCTTCTCTGCTGCATCGCGGAACACTGACTGACTTGTGCTGGGAGTTGTTCCTCAAGAGTCCATGAAGCATTCTTGTGACGTCTGGACATTACTCTAATGAGTTGGGATAATGGGCAGAGAGGTATCATGACAGGGGCGCTGCAGCCGCTCTTCGGTAACAACGAGCGGCGTGTATGCGTATTAGCTGCCACGGGCACGAAATGAATGGCGACGGGGATACGGGCCGAAAATGGCTAAGCGGCGGTGAACCTACGGATTTAAATCGAAAACTGCCTGCGTTAACCAAGAAAATCTGTGCGTCGTTTAATTATGGGAAGTTCTATCAAACACTGGATTATGCTGGAATGTGTTTGTGTGGAATAATACTGGAAGCCTCCTCGCTGGACCTGGCCATGGGGGGTGGGGCGGCAGTGATAATCCGCATTGGCAAATCCGATGCATTTAGTGAAATTATTCCAAGCTCCTGGGCTCACATTGAACAAGCACTTGTCTGAGCTCCCGACGGACAACAATGCAACCATTCAGTGCCACTTGCGGCTCAGAGGGGTATTTCAGGTGTGAATCGGCTGTGTGGCTGATGGTTTGTGGTGAATGACCTGGGACCTGACCCACCGGTCTGGAGAAGACAGCGCCACGCAGTCCTGCCAAGGCAAACCGTCTCTACGGTGCCACAGCTTGACTCCATCTTCGCATTAGAATCACCCTGCCTCGACATTGAGCACCTCAGACAAGGAGAGAGAGATGGAGGGAGCCATATAGAGGAAGAGGGAAAGGTTGAGACTAAGGGAGAGAATAGAGGAGAAGATAGGGTTATAGGAAAGGATAGAGAGAGGAAAAGAGAGAGATTGTTCCTAATTGCTAACCTTTCCTCTCCTCCAGACCCTCTCCTCCCTCCTTCCCTCCAGTAACATGCTTTTAATCCTATATTCCTGTCTGTGTGGGTGAGCAGCCGCCGCTGCCTTTGATGAGAATCTGCCTGTGATGCGCTGACAGGCCTTTTGAAGTGGAGGGCCAGGGGTCTGCGGATGGGGGAGGACTACAGGGGAGCTGGCTGATCGGCCCTTTGATGTGAGAGGCTGGAGAGGGCGGTTGCACGCTGCCCTGCATGGATCTGTCAGTAGCACAGCTGCACAGCCCACTGAGGACACCCTCACTGAGGACACCCTCACTGACCAACCTGGCCAACTGACCGCCTGACTGACCCACCGGGCTAAATGACCAACCGGACTAACCGATCGCCTGACTTACCTGACTGGCTGACTGACCCACCGGACTAAATGAACGCCTGTCTGATTTACCTGACTTACTGACTGACCGCCTGACTTACTGACCGCCCTTCTGACTTACTGACCGCCCGCCTGACTTGCTGACTGCCCGCCTGGCTGACTGACCGCCCACCTGACTGACCAACTGACTTACTGACCGCCCGCTTGACTTACTGATCGCCCCTGACTTACCTGACTGCCTGGCTGATTGACTGACCCACCTGGCTAACTGACCGCCTGCCTGACTGCCTGGCTGGCTGACTGACCCACCTGGCTAACTGAATGCCTTTCTGACTTAACTGCCAGACACATGGCTGACCACTACAGCCAAGGTTGGCAAACTTGATGACACAAAACACCTTTTTTACTGCATTAACAGCACCACGGATAGCAGATCAATTGACCACAGAATCTGACATTCATGGTTGCAGAACAGTGGACTGAACACTGAAGCTGTACAGTGAAGGTGCAGGAACAGCCAGATCTCATAAACACTAAATATAATGCCATAACTGATGTTGCATTAGGAACCATGGCTTACTGACTCATTTATAGACTTGCATCAGCGCATATTGTAGTTACGTTGCATAAATAGTCATTGTGGTGATAAGAGAAAGGTTAATTTGAGGGATAGTTTGTAGCGCTGATGGTTGGATTGATAATAGATGTAGTAAAATTCTAGTTAACTGGAGATATCTCATCTCATTGTCATTGTTGGTTTATTGGTTCCTAAAAACAGTACCAGTTGTGCATTTTGCATTAAATGTAACTTCTGGATGAACTCTGAGTTGACATTATTATTCCATTTTCCTTGTATATTTCTTTCATTTACCATCAATGTCTCACAGAGCACTTAGTGAACGGAATCTGTGTACAGTAAATGTGCCACTGGGAATTTTGTCAAGCCAATTGTCAAATGGAACCTGATTTCTCCAGTTGCAAGAAAATCATTTAAACCGACTTTGCGTTCTGCCCTGTTGCTTTCATTTGTGTTCAAACCCTGGCTAAACTCTCAACCTGCCTGTCAGGAGTCTAAGGACTCTTAGCTTGCAAAAAGCCGCACTGTGGCTCATTTTCCTGTGTAAGAATTAGAAATCAGTTCCCCCTTCAGATCACAAGGAATGTGGATATGGAGTTCAGTGAGGATCTGGTCCTTGACCAGCACTGTTTCAGAATGTCAACAGTGTGCTTTGTAGCGGGGAGTATCAATTGGAACAGACACAGTCCCAGTGTTCAGGCTTTTAACCATTCATTCAAATTCGGTTGGATTGTATTTCTAATGAGCTGCTAAAATAATAATTTAAGGAGTTACAGAATAATAAAATTCACTCCAGACATATTTTGTAAAGAGATACAAGCTACAATATACAGTGCATTTAAAAGCACAAAGGTTAACATATGGTCAGATTTGGGATAATATTTTTTAAAAATGGTGCTATAAATCTATATAAATGTAATGTTAAAAACATTGCCTTCCACTGGCAGTCTGAACATGAACAGACTTTATGTAAAGGCGTGTTGCTTGTTTACATTCCCATTAGTTCCGATCTCCTCTCCCAGATGTCTTCTCCGTTAACCTTTGGCTTCAGTCGAGCGTACATCACATTGATTTATATCTCTCTCCTTTACCCTTCATTTATCAAAGTGGTTTGCCAGTATGGCTGACTAAGGCCTGAACGGAGCTGAAGAACATAGATAGCCTCCTAACAAACAAGTCTGTTTACGCTAAGCAACATACAGGCATCATGGTGCTGGTTGTTCAGAGGGGAGGAGCCAGGACAGAGAGGAGGGACAATGTGTGGTGGGCCCCTTTAAGAAGAGAGAAAAGCAGAGTTGTGTTGTGAACTCCCTGAACCCAGCTAGCTGCTACTCAATGGGGGAGGGGAACAGATTTGTTTTCAGGATTGCCCTGCCTCACAGCTTCAGAGTAGCAACTCTGTCACAGCTCCGTCACGTCTATGAAACATGAGCCCAGGTTTAACAAGTCACGGTGATCAATGAGACACGCGACACCGCCTCCGGCGTCACGTCTGCAAAGAGCCACTGAGGTAAAGCAGATGCACAGAAACTGGCACACAGTTATATGCAAATCCACAAACTGCACCAGTCATCCTGAACTGCACCAACCCTAGAGAATCATTCCAGATTTCCATGTCGCATCAGTTTGGCAAGTTTTGAGGAAATGAAAAGATGCAAAAAATGACCCAACATGTTTCTTTTTAGATTTAACTTTGGCTTTGACATAATTTTCATGTGGTTGTAATAATATCAGCTTTTATGATGCGGACAAAGATAGCCACTTTGCCGTCCGTCCGTAACCGCGCACTGCATTCTTTCATAGAAATCACATTTCTCCACTTTTGTTCCCCACTCAAAATGGACATTTAGTGTATCATTTTCCCGCAGGAAATGCTTAACTCGGCAGGAATGATTTTTATATTATGTGGGAGGAAATAGACCTAGTCAGTGTTCAGTACTTCTCTCAGGAAGAGCAGCACGACACACTGCTTTGAGAAAAACTCCACTGTTGCTTGACTTCAATGTTCGTAGCCTTAGTTAAACATGGGTCCCGTCATGCTCGCAGTGCAGTACAGCAGAACCCACCAACGGTGATAAAGCTCGACAGTCTGGCCGCCGTATCAGTGGAGGCTTCCGTCTCCACCCTCCGCCGTCACTAATACAGGCAACGGATGGTGAAGATACAGACGTGACTTGCGCTGTATGATTCTGTGGAGGTAATGTCGGGCGGAGCGTGAAGGCGGCGTTAAAGACTGTTCAGTGTAGGCCTCGGTGTACTCTGGGATATGAACACATCTGTGTGCAGTTAGCACAGGCTCGTGTCAAAGCTGGGAAGAGGAGGATCCTCGAGTTCTTAGCTTGACCAGTCAACCGCTATCTCATAGCACTTGTGGTTAGTAACCATGGCAATGCTGCGAAAAGGCGGTTTCCTGAAACTTTTGTTTGGGGAAGTTGGCTCGACGGAGTCGGCCCTGCGTTGTAACCCAGATATTATTTTTAGACAGCAGCCCGAGGCCTGGTCTGTTGTTAATGCAAGATATGAACTGAGTGACTTGCAGTCTTTCCCCCTTCGAGCAGAACAGCGAGGTCGGCCTGAGATGAAAGGCAATACAGGGTTTCTCGTCAAATTCGTACCCTGTGGCCATTGACATTTTGCTCCATTCTGTAGCTCTTCCTTCAGTTTGACTTCTTTTTAAAGCCATCTCATTTCTCATACCCCTTTGGTGAAAAGGTTTTCAATAATGACCCTTTAATATATTAAAGTCTTCGGCAGTCATCCCTCGTGTCAGGGCTCAGTGGGGCGGATCAACAGTACTACTATGTATGAGATGACTTTGTGTTTCCCCGACTGTCAGCTGTGTTGTCCCAGCCGTTGCTCTGTCCTTTCATAGCTCTACTCTGTGTGTGTCAGGCTCTAATAAACAGCCTTTCTGCCCACTATGACTCACAGGCTGTGAAGGTCACGGCTATTATAGATGTTGAAGTCGTATGCTGTGGGCCACTGCTGGGCTTGAGGTGCCCCGGGCTGGCATGGTCTTTAGATGGAACAGTGGTCATGTTTTTAAAAATTACATGTCTTCAACACCAATCTTTTTTTCTTCTTTTTACATTTATTTTGCAATCTACCCATGCAAACGTAACCCATAATGTAATTTGCTTGTCAAGCGAGTGGGAAGGCCATTATTTATGTACACGTACATTTTCATCCCTTATTCTCTCCATCTGTCTTTGAACCTGTTCATTCAAGTGATGAGAGGCCTATAAGACTCTTCACGCATCACATTGTATCGCCATCAGAATCATTGAACTTCACTTATATCTGCTATGTCGGAAACCAAACCAAATCCTTTTTAATTTCTATTAGTTCATTAGCTATAGAGAATAAATCCTTTGTGATTCTTGTACTTGGATTTGAGGCAACATTGGCAGGGTACTAGTGTAACAGAGTTAAGAATGTACCATAAGCTTACACCACAACCAGCTTGGATTGTCGAAGACGGGGCTATACAATTGTTAACTTTTGTTCAGCTCAAATGTTTGGAACGTCGAGGAGGGTGGTAACGTGTTGCAAAGCGGAGAACCGCGTAGAGCTGGATGAACGTTCAGTGGAGGAGGCTAAACTGACAGCAACAGCACTTTGACTTTGTCGGTTTCAACTGGATTTTATTGATTTCAGAGAAAGCGGTCCCTCATTGGCTGATGGCAATAGCTGATGCTAGTGTTGTAGTAGAGCTGAACCAAATGGGCATCATCGAAAACATTGTTGTCATGTTGTTTTATATCCTAATTTCAAAGTGATAAATTAGGTCCCAATTTACATTTTCAGTGATCCCCATCCATGAAATCATGGCTGTTGACTGTCTGTGTCTGTAGGTAAATTACAAGGGTTGAATGACTTTACTTTATATCAAACCAGTGATTGACCCTGAGTTTTCTTTCTTGACTGACACAGAGGAAAATGAGAAGATACAGTCAAACAAACCTTTGGGAAGGCAAAAGACACAGAAAGAGAGGAGGTGAAGTGATGACGGAGAGAGAAATAGTAGATATTGCCAAGGAAAAGACACTCAGAAATGTAGCCTAGACATTTGAATGATGTTTAGACTTTCCTAGCTCAGTTAAACCCAAACAACCAGGACCGTCTCGAACACATCACTGCCTGACTCCAATGGCTGTGGTGTGGCGGAGACGTGAGAGAGGTCTATGAGAGAGCGTGAGCTCGTCTGCACTCGTCTGACGACCCTATAGGCATTCGCACCTGCTGCTTTGATTGACTCCGTTTGAGCTTCTGTGGCCAAGGCTGTAGGAGTTCAGCTGTGATCTCTGTAGCCCTATCGCAGACAGACACACACACACACTTCAATCCCTTTTTGATGAGATGCCTCCTTTTGATCCTGCTGACACCAGCAGATCAAGCCCTCACTCAAAGTGTTCCTTCAACTGTCAGATCTTAGACTAGATACGGCCAACACTCACACTTGGCAACAACATTACATTTGGGCACTACAGTTAGATTTCAAACAATGTTTCTTTTTTCAGACTAAATGCATTCACTAAAGTATATTTGTGATGATGTCACTGGTGTGCTGTAGTATTTCATAAGGGATAAGTAGCCTTTTTTTAATATTGCTCAGTGTTGTGTTCAGTTCTGAGAAGGATGTTAAACCATTTCTTTAATAAGCGATTAAAGCGAATACATTAACTCATAGGGAACATTGTTTATTTATCTGGAAGCAAAAAAGTACTTAAAGTTAAAACATACGTAAATTGTCTCTGCTTCTTAGTAATAAGGGGGAAAGAATCAAACAGAAACGTAATAAACAGTGACTGTTTGTCTCCAGATTATTGTTTTTGGGAGACATCCAGTTTCTTGTGGATTTCCTGACAGATTATTTCTCTTCCAAGTATCAAGTATTCTCAAGTGGCCTTAGAGCTTGTTTTTGAAAATGCAACACAGTATTATGCAGTACCCCCCCCCCCCCACCCTTGCATAATGTAGATTAGTTTGTGTGTGTCTATTTCGACAGAGAACAAGACGTGGCATGAAATGGCCCCGTCTTTTCATTACATCACACTCCAAGATATACCATCATCCCTAACGTTTTGTTGGAGGAACTCTCCCTCAGCTCATTTGCATGAATATGATATGTTTTAATGGATGTGATCAGCCCTATCCATTACGGGGTCACTTCCCGGCCATAATGGCCGTGCCTATAATCAGCCTCGCTCAAAAAAGAAGCACCATGTCGAGAGAAAACATTCACTGGTCTTGTTCACTGTGTCTAATATCTGTTGGGCACAATGAGGCTTCTCATTCCGGGATGAGTGGCAAGAGTTCATTCTTTATAGTTGGGACCTGCGTTTGACCTCACAGTGCGCTGCCTGGGTGGGTAGCTGGCTGGGTGGGATGCAGACTGGGAGGTATTCTGGCTTGGTTGTTTGGGATACTAGCTTGTTTGGGGGTTAGCTGGCTGGGTGTGGTGCTGCCTTGGTTAGGTGGGTAGCTGGTTGGGTAACTGGCTGGGTGGGATGCTGGCTGGGTGTGGTGCTGCCTTGGTTAGGTGGGTAGCTGGCTGTGTTGGCTGGGTAACTGGCTGGGTGGGATGCTGGCTGGGTGGGATGCTAGCTTGGTTAGGTGGGTAGCTGGCTTGGTTGGGTGGGATACTAGCTAGGTTGGGTGGGTAGCTGGCTGGGTGGGATGCTGGCTGGGTTGAATGCTGGCTGGGTGGGATACTAGCTTGATTGGTTGGGTAGCTGGCTTGGGTGGGATGCTGGCTTGGGTGGGATACTTGCTTGATTGGGTGAGTGGCTGGCTGGGTGGGTAGCTGGCTGGATGGGATGCTGGCTGGATGGGTAGCTGGCTGGGTGGGATGCTGTTTGGGTGGGATGATGGCTGGGTGGGTAGCTGGCTTGGGTGGTTGTGTAGCTGGCTGGCTATCTGGCTGGTTTGAGTGTGGTTACATCTGTGCTGTGGCTGTCGAGTGACAACCTGTGACACTTTCTATTAGACGCACTCTGAAGGAGCCAGGACACTGAGAACAATACACATTATCCTGACTGCTGCAGTGTGTAGGAATAGGCCTGGGAAACCTGTCAAGCTCTCCTCAGCGTGTTGGTTTGACGTGATGTGATCAAGATCAAGAGGAGATCAAGAGTTTAAATGAACATCATCCCACACATACTGGCAAGACAAGATGACAGCCTGATAAAATGGTTATAGTTTTCTGGTTTGGAGAGGTTATCTGAGAGAGAGGCCCGAGTGACGGCGTCAAGGAGGGGTCACTCATGATTGACCGGAGGTAATCTGCAGTACCGGGGAAACCTGTCTGCCTGGCTGACACAGAGGGCAAAGGTCAAATAGCAGTACACACGCACATTATCATAATAATCATTTTTTTCCAGTGTTTTTGGGGACGTAGTGTTTTTGCCTCAGTATGATGTCTCACGCTGCGTTCAGTATGGGCTCACCCTACTTACATTAATTCTATTTATCTTCCAAATGCACGGCTCGACTCAACCAACCCAGTCCATAACGTAAAGGTCCGTTTGATTTCCGTTGTTATGAGAGATGAAATGAATTAGCAGGTTTGGGGTCAGTAATGACACTCATACTGTACAAACATCCCACATCCGCTAGCATGGGGCCCCGGGCGTGGCCCCACCTCCTGTTGGGGGCCCGGGCCTGCCTGACAGACACACACCAGCCAAGTGGAAAACCTGAGCTCACCTCCCCAATGCATCTGCATGCACAGCACTTAGGGCTCTGCTTCTGAACTGAAAGCCATTGACGTGTGTGTGTGCGTGCGTGTTCGTGTGTGGGTTCCTCTTTTTTGATGTGTAAATTTGAAGGAGACTTCTGACTCCAGATGGCGAGGTGAAGGAATCAGAGATGAAGTAAACACGACACAACAACAGGTGTCTCTCTAACTTTGCAGCTGGGTGTACTGTACCCCTCTCTTTTCCTCTCCATCTTAGCAGCTTAATGCTCGTCGCACCTCTCTTCTCTTGCTCCTCACACCGCCTTATCCGCTTGCTTCTCACACCTTCTCTCTCTTTCTCTCTCTCCTCTCTCTCCTCTCGCTCTCCTCTCTCTCTCCTCTTTCTCCACACCCCTCTCCGCTCTTCACACCTTCCCTCTCCTCTCTCCTCACGTCTTCTCTCTCCTCTTCCTGTCCTACCCTTCACCATGCTTTGTCTCAGGTGTGTGTGGGTTTGATATTTAGAAGTGCAGTCAAAAGACAACAGACATTTCTGTGTGTGTTTGTGTGTTTAGATGCTCACCCGTGCGTGCGTGCGTGCATGTGTGTGTGTATGTGCTCGTTTGTGCGTGAGCGTCCACGTGCAAGCAGGTGCGTGCGTGCGTGAGTGTGTGTGTGTGTTAGGCCGACAGCTGTAGAGGCACTGATGAGTGAGGCCTAGACAGTGACAGGGGAAAGCACCTTGCCAACTTTTTGCTCAACAGGAAACGCTGAGGTGTGGTAAGGCGGAGCACCAACGGTAACAACAAGCCCCCACATGAAAACACAGTGCAGTGCAGGGGCCTGTGGTCTCAACTCCAACTCTCTCACACATCGCAGGTGCACGTCCCTCTATTCTGTACAGATGGGCTGCTAAGAAGGTTTTTTAGCGATTCTGTGGCTTTGGAAAGTATTCAGACCCCTTCACCTCCTTCTCATTTTTTTGTGTTACCGACTGAATTTAGACTTTAGTATTGACAAAGCAAAAATATGTTTTTAGAAATTTGGGCTAATTTATTGAAAATAAAATTAGAAATATCTCAGGTACATAGGTATTTAGACCCTTTCCCATGTCACTCCAAATTGGGTTCAGATGCTTCCTTTGTCCTTGAGACATCTCTAGAACTTGGGGCAAATTTAACCTGGGGCAAATTCAATTGATTGGACATGATTTAGGAAGGCACACATTTGTCTATATGAGTTTGCCCACTTCACAGTGCATGTCACAGGAAAAAACATGCCTTGAAGTCCAAAGAAATCTATTTAGACCTCTCAGATACTGTAAAATTGTGTCAATGCATAGATCTGGGGAAGGACATTTTAAAAATTGCTAAAGCATTGAAAGTTCCCACGAGCACAGTGGGCTCCATCACAGGCTTGTAAAAGTTTGGAAGCATTTGGCTAATACCATCACTACTGTGACACATGGTGGTGGGAGCATCATGCTATGGGGATGCTTCCCTAGTGGCAGGGAATATGAGACTGATCAAGATCAGGGGAAGGATGAAGTGAACAAAATCCAGAGAGGTCAGTGAATTAAAACTTATCCAGAGCATGCAGGACCTCAGATTGGGGCGAAGATTCACCATGAAAACAACAAAGCTCGGACAATATTGGAGAAGCTTTGAGACAAGTATGCAAATCTCTTTGAGTGTTCCAGTCAATGCCCAGACTTGAACCCCATTGAATTATGTGGGGTGTCCTTAAGAGTTCACTGATGCTCCCTGTCCAATGTGACAGAGCTAGAGAGGTTCTAGAGAAGACGAATGGGGGAAAACTGACAAACTACAGGTGTGCAAAGCTGGTAGACCCTTCCCCTAGAATACTCAAAGCTGTGATTGCAGTCAAATGCACTTCTACAGAGGGTCTAAATACTTATGTATTATAACAATAATATATAAATATACTTATGAATGCTTTTATATTATTACAGCCCTGTTTCCAAAAAATTTGGGACGCTGCGTAAAATGCAAATATAAACAGAATTGCAATGATGTGCAAATCATTTATCTCTATATTTAATTGAAAATAGTGCAAAGACTACATATCAAATGTTGAAACTGAAAAATGTTATTGTTTTTGGAAAAATACATGCCCATTTGTAATTTGATGCCAGCAGCACGTTTCAAAAAAGTTGGGACAGGGGCATGGTTACCACTGTGTTGCATCACCTCTTCCTTAAATAATACTCTGGAAGCGTTTGGGTACTGAGGAGACCAATTGCTGTAGTTTTGAAAGTGAAATGTATTCCCATTTTTGCTTGATATAGGATTTCAGTTACTCAACAGTTCGGGGTCTCCTTTGTCGTACTTTTCATTTCATAATTCGTCAAATGTTTTCAATGGGTGACAAGTCTGGACTGCAGGCAGGCCAGTTTAGCACCCAGACTCTTTTCCTACGGAGCCATGTTGCTGTAATACATGCAGAATGTGGTTTGGCATTGTCTTGATGAAATAAGCAGGGTCTTCCCTGAAAAAGACAGTCTGGATGGCAGCATATGTTGCTCCAAAACCTGTATATTTTGTTCTGCATTAATGGCGCCTTCACAGATGTGCAAGTCACCCATGCCATGTGCACTAATGCACCCCCATACCATCACGGATGCTGACTCTTGAACTGTGCACTGATAAGAAGCCGGATGGTCCCTCTCTTTAGTCCAGAGGACACAGCATCCATGATTCCCAAAAATTATTTCAAATTTTGATTAGTCAGGCCACCGGACATTTTTCCACTTCGCCTCAGTCCACCTTAAATAAGCTTGGGCCCAGAGAAGGTGGCGGCGGTTCTGGATCTTGTTTATGTATGGCTTCTTATTTGCATGGTAGAGTTTTAACTTACATTTGTGGATGCAGTGACATACTGTTCACAGACAACGGCCCATCATTCATGAAACGTGCGTCGGAGACGTGCGTTGGAGACGTGGTCGGAGACCGTGTAAACCAATGTCAAATAATAAGAGAATGCTTGATTCGTAACAGCCTCAGTAACAACAACCACAATTATAATATTAATAATAATAATACCAGGTAATATAAAATAAGATGTCAAGGAATATAACACATACAAACGTCCCACATACAAACATATATTAATGTATTATTTATTTATTTCACCTTATTCTGCATTTTCTATCTCTTATTTCTGTTGTTTATGTGTTTCTAAGGTTTCAATTGCCTTTGTGTATGTAATGCGCTAGACAAATATACTTGCTTTGCCTTGCTTTTTCTAAGTCACTCAGGCGTATAGTGTCAACATTTCGAGATCATAAATGGTCATTATAATTTTGGTGGCTGGCATCTTGATTAGCTAACAGGTCTTAATTGACTAGTGAGAGTATAAATAAACCAGTTCTGGGTCTAGCAGTTACCCTAATGATAGCAGAGCTTATCATTAGGGTAACTGCTAGGACACGCTAAAGGACACGCGAAAGAGTTCTCCGTAACTGCGCTAATTTTGTCATGGAGAATGACAAATGGTGAATTAGCCGTTTCAGGCTGTATAATTTATGCTGAAAGCTGTCAATTCATTGGTTGATGATCACCACACCCGCATAAATTACGGGTGTGTCATATGTAAATAAGGACAGGTGCAGTGCGTTTTTGCGTGGTTGACAGCTCTAGCAATGCATCAGTTTTCCATTTTTTGAAAATCTGTCAATTCTATTGACCAAGTACTCATGTTATGACAGAAGCCATTTACTTGGCAGACCAATCAGAACTCAGTATGTCAGCTTGTCCAGCCCATTCATTATCTCAACCAATCACGTCTAGCAAGAAACATCTTGTATTTTCCGCTAGTTAAAGGTAAGGCTTTCAGTTTTAAGTTTTATTAGTATTTAAACTTCGCATACTAGTTTGTTATTAAGGCACATGAAAGGTCACAAGTTCAAGAAGGCATTTCTGCAAAAAAGACAAAATGTCGCAGAACCTGTTTGTTTTATAAATGGCTCTCCTGAAAAGTAGTGACATGCGACGCATGCGTAGCTGATTCGTGTCACATTTAGTCTTTCCCATTCCATGCCTCTCTCCTGCCGGATTGAAATCAGAAGTGGTTACCTAACAGATGATTTAGGGTCTGTCACTGACAACCTAATCCAGCTAACTCATCTCTCTGTCGCTAGGCAGCCTTCAGTGGTTTTTCAGAAGCTTTTATTCTCCTTTAGGCTGGCTGAAAGGGGTCAGTGCCTACACAATGCTGGAAGCACAGTCCAACAAGTCCTGGGATAATACTGGCAGAGTCTTCAACTGGCCTGGATCTGTTTTTGTGGCATAAGCAATACTCCTGCAGTGGTTCAGTGTGGAGCACAAATGGATTTGGAACCAGGCTAAGTAAAGCCATTGTCCCTCAGTTGGTTTGCTATTTGAATGCAAATGTCTATGTCTAGCTAGCATTCACAGTGTAAGGTACACAAACGACTGTCAGAAGATGGGTACAGGCACCCCAAACATGTCCTCTCCTTTTCGGTTGTCCTCTTTGGCTGTGCAACATGCACAGTGTTAAAGGAAACGTCCATGTTTCATATTTTAGTCATTTAGCGAACTCTGTTATCCAGAGACTGACAACTAATGCATACATCTTAAGATAGCTAGATGGGCTGTCACACAACTAAGTAACATAATTTTTCTCAAAGAAGAAGTAAGGCAATGGATGTGGGCTGGCTCTCTAGTGTCCTGTCTTCAAGGAAAACTGGCTCGACCATTGGGGTGTCTGGACAGGAAGAGCTTTGACTGAGCTGAGCCAGAGATGTGGGGGGTGGAATGGCCAGGAGACTTCCGTCTTAGAGCGTTTTTACGCAACAAGAGAGTGAAGGAAAGAGAAGCCAGAGACAATTGACCTTTTTTTCACAATCATAAGCCCTTAAACATTGTAGAATATTAGTGAAGACATCAAAACAATAAAATAACACTTATGGAATCATGCAGTATTGTGTTTTTATGACACTTTTTTGGTTATTTAATAACTCCATATGTGTTATTTATTAGTTTTGTTGTGTTCACTAGTATTATACAATGTGGAAAATATATATATATATATATATCTCCCAGGACCAAACCGGCTATTTTATATTTAAATTTCTATGCGCCAGTTTGCTCAGTGATTGTAACCACTATAACAATGATGCCCCTCACCACAAAGACTTGCACTGTATCACATTACTCTGACCACAACAACATTGCCTTCCATACTAAGTTCATCAGCTCAAGTAATCTATACATTTCAAAAAATGTATGGCTGTGGGAATCGTTGTTTTTTTAGCCTTGGATACGCCTTAAGAGGCATGTGGACATAATTTGACGAGTTATGTGTTGATGTCATTTTCTGGTCGTCTGACCATGATCCACAACCTTGCAATTGTAGTGTCCTATAGCATTAAGTAGAAATCTAATGCAATGGCAACTGCATGTCCATCAGAAAATATTTTCCGAAACTGCCTTTTTCTCAGCTCCACTGACACCAGTTCATCGAGTTCATGTTGCTTCCATGAACCGAGACATCCGTTGGGTAGATGGACAGTCCTGCAGACAGCCAGACAAATTTAACCATAGTGAAATCCCCGTCTCAAACCGGGAATGAGCCTTAACCGCCCACCGTGCTCTCCGTTAGTGGTTAATCAAGCCCCCGCCAGGCTTGCCTCTTTATTGCTTTCATTTGTCAACCCCAGCAGGCTGAGTGGAGCGGGAGACATTGAACAAATGGAGATCCTCCGCTGGCTCCTCTTTCCTCCTCTCAAAGCAAACAGGCCAGTACAGGGCAGCCCAGGGCAAATAATGGCCCAACAATAGGAGGCTTGCCTGGGGGAGTCGGGCAGCAGACTGCCTCTAGCCCTGACTTGTCCATGGTCCTGGAGAAGCCGGAGTCCCAGGGGAGAGAGTGAGGAGGTGATCTATTGAGATCACGTAGCAGCGCTCCCAACTGCTCTCCCTCCCCCCTATGCTTCTTTCCATCCGCTGACACCCGCTTAAGTTTCCCCCTCCTTAATGGCCCTTCCCTACACACAAATACACATACTCAAATGCACCAGTTTGAGCAGGTTAAACTGAAGGGAGCGGGGTTCATGGGTGAAACAGAATAAAGGGGCCTACTGGCAGGAAGGCAGCCTGGATATGGAGGGATCAGGGGACTAGGGACAGGTGTACAGTAAGAGGTATTGTGTGGAGCTGGGTCGGAGCGGCGCTGCGTCGAGCTGTCATCACCACATGTGCCGCCACCCCGTCCCACCGTCACACCCCGGCCAGACAAGGCTTGCCATTCAGCTCTGCCATCTTTGTTCGGCCGGCAAGGTCAGGGGAAGTCCTGTAATGTAAAGAGTAGAAAGAGCCCAGTGCCATATGGAAAAGGAATGACTCAGAGGAGACTGAGAGGGAAGGAGGAGAGAGGCCTGCTGGAGCCATTGTGTGACGGGCCCGCAGGTGTCTGCTGCCGAACACTTCACTTAGAGGATCACATTCACCAACAGATTGTCAGATCGTTCCTATTTGCATTGCGAGAATAGAGGAGGATTTCGTGTGGCACCTCATCAGAAGCGGAGTCACCCAAATGCATATGGTCAAATGCCACGTTCGCGTCAGAGCAATGGAAAAAAAAATCACTTGTCGACATTCGGAGGAGTGACATGGAGAGTTCACATGCTTGGAACTCAGAAGAAACGCACAAGTGAATTGTCAGCATTCAACAGCTGGAAGAAAAATAATCAAGATGAACGGAGCATCTAAAACCTGAATATGTGTGGAGCTAAGTGGTCTGATGTCCTACTAATCGTTCAAGGAGCGGTTTAATTAAGAAAAAGCCTTACATTGAATGTTAGCAAACATTGGAAATGAACAACATTTTGGGACTGATGGTAGAATGTATTATCTCATCAGAAAATATAATAATATGTATAAAGCAGAATATTTATGACAGTACAGATCCTAGTCTCAGTAATGCAAAAATATTTTCTTTTAATAATTGTTTGGTCAATGCATTGTGAGCTGGTAACATGACTTGAACATGGCCTAACAGGACAGGCGGAACACAAAAACACACATTCCACTCCAATACACATTGAGTGAGACATTGTCTCTACACCCCAGTAGCCACAGGGAGTATCTGTCAGGATAGTGTCCCATATTACCTCGTAGGTCATGTGCGACAGTTAACATTTTCAGCCGTTTACATCTCTGACCCAAACCTGGCAACAAGTTTCGTTCATTAAAATAAAACTATTGTAGTGTAAAAACATTCTTCAAAAGTTAATGTCAGTGCTAGTCCATTGGAAGTTTATTTTACATTTGCACACGTCAACAGCTTTTAAAGCCCACCACCTCCTGTCTTCCCATTTACCCTATCTGTCAAGCTCACCTCTCCTCTCCTATCTTTTACCATTGGAGTTATTTTAGAGATGCTCCTATACAGGGTCACTTGAAATTTGCTCAATTATTACTTTGATACATTGGATATAAAAAGTCTACACACCCCTGTTAAAATGCCAAGTTCTTGTGATGTAAAAGAATAAGACAAAGATAAATCATGTCAGAACCTTTTCCACCTTTAATGTGACCTATAACGTAAACAATTCAATTGAAAAACAAACTGAAATCTTTGAGGGGGAAAAAATAAACTCACAATAACCTGGTTGCATAAGTGTGCACACCCTTAAACTAATACTTTGTTGAAATCTGA
>JACXGI010009054.1:19730-31622 GCA_016801175.1 Esox masquinongy
GGACATCTCCTGTGCACAGCCCTCTTCAGATCACCCCACAGATGTTCAATTGGATTCAGGTCTGGGCTCTGGCTGGGCCATTCCAAAACGTTAATCTTCTTCTGGTGAAGCCATGCTTTTGTGGATTTGGATGTGTGCTTTGGGTCGTTGTCGTGCTGAAAGGTGAACTTCCTCTTCATCTTCAGCTTTCTAACGGACGTCTGAAGGTTTTGTGCCAAAATTGCCTGGTATTTGCAACTGTTCATAATTCCCTCCTCCCTGACTAAGGCCCCGGTTCCAGCTGAAGAAAAACAGCCCCAATGCATCATGCTGCCACCACCATGCTTCACTGTGGGTATGGTGTTCTTTGGATGATGTTCAGTGTTGTTTTTGCACCAAACATACCTTTTGGAATTATGGCCAAAAAGTTCAACCTTGGTTTCATCAGACCATAACACATTTTCCCACGTGCTTTTGGGAGACTTGATGTTTGTTTTTGCAAACTTCAGCCAGGCTTGGATGTTTTTCTTTGTAAGAAAAGGCTTCCGTGTTGCCACCCTACCCTATAGCCAGAGTTGGTGAGTAACGGATTACAAGTAATCTGTTACATGTAATGGATTACAAATAATCAGTAACTGTAATCCGTTCTGTTACCAACTAAAATATGGTAATCGGATTACAGATACTTTTGAAAGAATGTTTGATTACATTTGAATTACTTCAATTGAAAAAGATAAGGTGTGCGAAATACTTTGCATGCTTGATTTTGTTTTTAAAAGTTTTAAAAACATCGTTATTTGAATCAAAATAACAATTGCAGGCCTCAGTTGTTGTGTGTGATCATCATGCGAGCAAAGGTGGGCGCGCATAACCAGATTGGTGACCGAAGAAGCCTTAGTTTAATTTTCTCCGGTTTTGGTTGGTTGGGTGGCTGATAAAAACAGAGGACAGTATATCTACGATAATATTAGCCCATATAAAATGTGATTTAGTTATCTACTATAAACACATTTCTGAGAACAATGATAGGCGACAAGTTTTTTTTCAAGTTTCAAGGTTTTTTTGTTAAATGCACCGAACAACAGCCAGGAACAGTTGCATTGAACAACTCAGACAGGAATTGTTTAGAAGATTACGCAATTATTTGTTAGATACCTGTAACATGATGCTGCCTTCAAGATAAAACATTATGGAATTTATCATGGTTTTTGAGGTGTTTTGGGAAGCACTCTGCCAAAGGATGATTGCATTTGATGTTGCCAACTCAACTCCGTCCATACAGGTAGGCCATGTGATTCTGCCTGCTTTGCATCTCAGACAATTGCGTTCATTGGTTATCATTGGCCCCTGACGACTTTCACTTTAAGAGTGCAGGTGTATAATCACAGTTTATTTCTTTCATTTACGTTTTGAAAATCCATCTCATGGTAGCCCTAATAATCGCAGGTTACGTTTGCACAAGTAAAACGTATTTGTGTGCGGATGTTCACGATTGCAAACGTGCATACTCGTGCCTGGGGTTTCTGCAACGTTTTGACCATTTTGGTGGTTGTGGAGCAAAATATCGGACTACTGTAGATTTAGTGTACATGTGAAAAGCTACGGATATCTTGATTTTTATATACAATAATGTCAATACCCTTTTCGAGAAATTGCCATTTATTGCCAAAAGGTCTTCAATTGGTTATAGGCTATTCCTGTTTGTTTTCTAATGCCTCTTAATATGAAAGTAATCTAAAAATAATTCAAAGTAATCAGATTACGTTACTGAGTTTGAGTAATCAAAAAGTACTGATTACAAATGTGGACAGGTAACTTGTAACTGTAACGGATTACATTGAAAAAGTAACCTACCCAACCCTGCCCATAGCCCATTGATATGAAGAATACGGGAGACTGTTGTCACATGTAGCACACAGCCAGTACTTGCCAGAAATTCCTGCAGTTCCTTTAATGTTGCTGTAAGCCTCTTGGAAGCCTCCCTGACCAGTTTTCTTCTCATCTTTTCATCAATTTTGGAGGGACGTCCAGTTCTTGGTAATGTCTCTGTTGTGCCATATTTTCTCCACTTGATGATGACTGTCTTCACTGTGTTCCATGGTATATCTAATGCTTTGGAAATTCTTTTGTACCCTTCTCCTGACTGATATCTTTCAATAATGAGATCCCTCTGATGCTTTGGAAGGTCTCTGCGGACCATGGCTTTGCTCTGAGATGCAACTAAGAAAATGTCAGGAAAATCGTACTAGAACAGCTGAACTGTATTTGCGATTAATCAGAGTCACTTTAAATGATGGCAGGTGTGTAATGATTTCTATTTAACATGAGTTTGAATGTGATTGTTTAATTCTGAACACAGCCACATCCCCAGTTATAAGAGGGTGTGCACACTTATGCAGCCAGGTTATTGTAAGGTTTTTATTTTTCATTTTTCCCCCTCGAAGATTTCAGTGTGTGTGTATATATATGTGTATGTGTGTGTATATATATGTGTATGTGTGTGTATATATATATATATATATATATATATATATATATATATATGTGTGTGTGTGTGTGTTTGTGTGTATTTATGTATATATAAATAAAAAATGAAATCTCTGTACATGTCTACACGTGGAAATGTTGCTACAGCAACATGTTAACACAACCCTTTCACTTTCATGTGAAA
This sequence comes from Esox masquinongy, assembly GCA_016801175.1. NCBI lineage: Eukaryota > Metazoa > Chordata > Actinopteri > Esociformes > Esocidae > Esox > Esox masquinongy. The sequence goes on from JACXGI010009054.1 coordinate 22,381, forward strand.
AGAAAAACCCAGGGGAACTAGCAATTCAACATGCTAGAATGAGACATTTTACATGTACATGTCATTTTTTATTATGGTGGAACTATTCATTTTTTAATTCCAAAGAAAACATGCTTCCTATGGTGGTTCATAAAGAAAAAACAGATAAGCCGGTTCTACTTCTTTGGCCAATTTTCTGGTGTTTTCTGGTGGGGAACTGAATAGGTCTAACAGCTTTTTGATGCTGTTTTCCAGGTAGAAAGGTGATTACTATAGTGATTTAACCACTTAAGAAGTAGTACACAGTACGTCGCTGCATCCACAAATGCAAGTTAAAACTCTACCATGCAAATAAGAAGTGTGAAAACACTGCTTTTTAAGAACACAGTGTAGACAATAGCCTTTGCAATTTAAATCTGCTTAGTACGCTTACTACCCAAACATTTTTTTCTACATTAAAAACACTCATCTTTTAAAACCTGTCATCCTCCACTGTTGATGTTGGACACAGGTCTGTGGTTATCATGTTTATAACACCATCTGCTGAATCTTTCGCTTGCTGAGGTGAACGTGGCCCAGCTCTATGGATGAAGTTGTCCATAACCCTGTCGTTTACTGAAAAAATAAACCACATCATAACAATCTAATTGTATTTACTATGTTGTTAAGAAAAACTCAGCATTACATAAATACCCAATCAGTTCTCATTGTATTTGTTTGGAATCAGTTCCTTATCTGGAAGGATATTGATTTTCATTAGGTTCCACACTTAGCTATCAAAATAAAATAAAATAAAAAACAGTGATTTATTTTTACAATTCAGTTTATTTTCAAATTCTGCTAGTCAAACCCAAGCCTGATGCCTCCGTGAATGGCTGGTTCTTTTTCAAATGCTTCAGCCTCAGTGACGTGCTGCTGTAAAATCAAGTGGTTGTACAGTAGTGGAAGACAACCAAGTTGGTGCTTTTAAGGTGAAATGTTCCAAATCTTCTGACATTTTTATCATTCTTCTCCAGGACCACCTACGTTCTCTGGCTTCACTGCCATGATGAATAGACGCCTTGAGGCAGTAAATTCTAATCAAGGATTTTTTATAATCAAATTATTACTTTCTCAATGAATCGTGATGGCCCTACTTTACTGTCCAATAAAGCATACAAAATGCCCTAAAAATCAAGCTTAAAAAGAAGTCACTGTAAATCGTAAAACACAATTAAAGGTATATTGACTTATTCACTTATATAAGTGTGTGTATATACACCAATCAACCATAACATTATGACCACCTGACTAATATTGTGTAGGTCCCCCTTTTGCCGCCAAAACAGCCCTGACCCGTCGAGGCATGGACTCCACTAGACCTCTGAAGGTGTGCTGTGGTATCTGGCACCAAGACGTTAAAGGAAAAGGAAATGTGATTCATCAGACCAGGCCGCCTTCTTCCATTGCTCCGTGGTCCAGTTCTGATGCTTATGTGCCCTCTGACCCAGTTGTCTAGCCATCACAATTTGGCCCTTGTCAAAGTTGCTGAGATCCTTACGCTTGCCCATTTTTCTGCTTCTAACACATCAACTTTGAGGACAGAATGTTCACTTGCGGCTTAATATATCCCACCCACTGACAGGTGCCATGATAACGAGATTATCAGTGTTATTCACTTCACTTGTCAGTGGTCATAATGTTATGGCTGATCGTTGTGCATATATATATATATATATATATATATATATACACACACACACACCAAAAGTTTGGGGTCACTTAGAAATGCCCTCATTTTCGAAAGAAAAGCAATTTTTTTTGTCCATTAAAATAATATCAAATTGATCAGAAAGACATTGTTACAGTGTATACATTGTAGACATTGTTAATGTTGTAAATGACTTTTGTTGCTGATTTTCAGTGGAATATATACATAGGCGGTGGTGTGTGTGTGTGTGTGTGTGTGTGTGTGTGTGTGTGTGTGTGTGTGTGTGTGTGTGTGTGTGTGTGTGTGTGTGTGTGTGTATACAGTTGTGCTCAAAGTTTGCATACCCTTGGAGAATTGGTAATATATGTACCATTTGTAAAGAAAACTTGAGTGAGCAGGCCAAACATGTCTTATATTTCTTATAGGATTCACATTCAACTGTAGGTCATAACAGAATGGCACAATCATAAAACAAATCATGGCAACAAAGAAAAAAATGAACTGACCCCTGTTCAAAAGTCTACATACCTTTAGTTCCTAATACTGTGTATTGCCACCTTTAGCATCAATGACAGCGTGCAGTCTTCTGTAATAGTTGTCTATGAGGCCCCGAATGCCTCCAGGTCATGCCCCCCCAAAACATCAGTGAGCCACCACCATGCTTCACAATGGAGATGGTATTCTGTTCACTATAGGCCTTGTTGACATCTCTCCAAACATAGCGCTTATGGTTGTGACCATAAAGCTCTATTTTGGTCTCGTCACTCCAAATTACAGTGCCAGATGCAGAGTGCCAGAGTGCTAAATTACAGTGCCAGAAGCAGGTGTTGTCAAGCATATTGTAACCAGGCTTTTTTGTGGCATTGGCGCAGTAAAGGCTTCTTTCTGGTAACTCAACCATGCAGATCATTTTTGTTCAAGTATCGTCATATTGTGCTCCTTGAAACAACCACACCGTCTTTTTCCAGAGCAGCCTGTATTTCTCCTGAGGTTGCCTGTGGGTTTTTCTTTGTATCCTGAACAATTCTTCTGGGAGTTCTGGCTAAAATCTTTCTTGGTCTACCTGATCTTGGCTTGATATCAAGAGATCGCTGAATTTTCCACTTCTTAATAAGTGATTGAACAGGCATTTGCAAGACTTTGGATATCTTATATCCTTCTCCATCTTTATAAAGTTCCATTACCTTGTTGCGCAGTTCTTTGGACCGTTCTTTTCTGCTCCCCATGGCTCAGTACCTAGCCTGCTCAGTGCATCCACTTAAGAGCTAACGAACTCATTGACTACTTATACACAGACACTAATTGCAATTTAAAAAGCCACAGTCACCTTGTGTGTCTGTAACAAGGCCAAACATTCAAGGGTATGTAAACTTCTGATCAGGGCCATATGGGTGATTTCTGTTATCATTATGATTTAAAAAGGAGCCAAACAACTATGTGATATTAAATGGCTTCATGTGATCAATATCCTTAAATAATTTTTTTTTTTTGCATGATCAGTAAAATTTGCAAAATCAATGCCAAAATTTCACAATTTTTGCCAGGGTATGCAAACTCATGAGCACAACTGTGTGTGTGTGTATATATATATACAGCTCCGGAAAAAAATATAGAGACCACTTTTTCTTTCCTTTCCAAAAATGTTGAAAAGGAAAGTTTTGAGTAAGGAACAGAAGCGTTCAATTTGCAGTGGTCGCTTAATTTTAACCCTTCTGTTCCTGACTCCAAACCTTCCTTTTTGACTTTTTATGAAAGGAAAGAAAAAGGTGCAGTGGTCTCTTAATTTTTTCCGGAGCTGTGTGTGTATATATATATATACATGCACATATATATATATATATATATATACACTGTATGTGCATGTATATATATATATATATATACACTGTATGTGCATGTATATGTGTGTGTATATATATATATATATGTGTGTATGTGTGTGTGTGTGTGTGTGTGTGTGTGTGTGTATATATGTGTGTGTGTGTGTGTGTGTGTGTGTGTGTGTGTGTGTGTGTGTGTTTATATATATATGTGTGTGTGTGTGTGTGTGTGTGTGTGTGTGTGTGTGTGTGTGTGTGTGTGTATATATATGTGTTATATTCTTCACACAATCACACTCAGCCTTGCTGACTGACGGTAGGTATTTTGGTCGGGAGCATGGACAAAAGTGTGGAAAAAATCTCCTACACGTGTAGTAGAATGAGCCCCTGTGAAAACGGATGCCATGTTGAGTGTCTGTCAAGCAGTGTGAGTGTACTTTCCACTGGCTCATGCTGTCATTCTGTAGCGCTCATAGTGAGGTCGAGTAGATAGGTTTTTGATGTCTTCATTTAGGGCTATCGTCACATGTGTATTTAGTTCATACTGTGTGGTGTATTTACAGGAGGTTGAGTCACTTGTATGAAATAAAATGTGGGTTTTATTCCCTCGAATTTTGCAAACTACTAACTGGGGAAAGGGAAGGTGGAACAAACAAATCAAACATTGCAAGAGGAGCCGCAGGCAAACACCGTCGGAAGGACAAGAGCCAAGAGAGCAAAGAGACGCCCCAAACAGGTGTGTCTCATCCATTTATGGCCTGATTGCGGCTCATCGGGCCCGTCGCCGTCCACAGCCGGGTGGTGCTGAAAAAGAAACACTTCAGATCCCATATATCTGCACCTCACGCAAATTAAAAAATCACAGAATATCGCTGCATCATACAAAAATGGTCGTTGACTAGACTCGCTCCACCTTGTTCACATGTTGAGCCGTGTTTCAGATGTTCACCGTTCTACCCCGTATCAAATCATGTGTCAATGACCCTTTAATCATCTCCACGGTGTGGCTGTTCTACGGCCGCTCGCGCGAAGCACCCGGGTATCGTGTGTCCTCCTCCACTCCCAATCTGGCGTGCCGTTTTTTTTCCCGGGGGCGGGTACCATCTGGCTCGGCCACGCCCGATCCGAAGTGCTCGGTCTTGGGGTAGCGCGGCAGAGGGGCCCCGGCAGAGCCACCACGAGGCTTTGAACCTGAAGAGAGCCAGGGGGTCCGGGCCAGCAGACCAGTCACAGAGACGGGCCTTTATCAGCCAGCGGAGGGAGGCACAATGGCAGTGTAACGGGCGGTGAGTGGGCAGCGGGGGAGTGGGTCTTTACTCTTTACGCGGATGAATGGAGGAGGAGGGTTGAAACACTAGCGCCCCTGTGCCCTTCTCCCTGGATCATGTATGTTCTCCTGGACTAGGGTTCCCCACCCACAGATACCATCAATTACCAATTAGAATGGTCCTGGTCACCATATGGCCAGTAGCTGTATAGAAAGGGCCCTGTTGAGGCTTGGCACCGCATATGTTTCCAGGCATCCATTATAGATGCTGCAAGCCCGTCAGAGACTCGGGGTTGAGTTACACATGGTGGGGAGGTGGAGGAGACGTCCAGGTTTCAGCTGTCTGTCTTATTACTACGTCTTCAAGCCAACCTACAGCTCCGATCAGTCTGGGCAAGAGTCAAGATGGTGTTGACTCTTTCCCTGATGGTGTTTGATGGTGTTTGTGTCACCATCATACACAAACAGCAGCCAACACTCATTTGTACAGCTTTCGGAGAATCGAAGACCTTACAGACGACACCTAATGGTCTCTCCCTTTCTTCAAAGCAAATGTGGTTTTTTTTGCATTAGGTACATCTGAGAGAATACAGTGTGATTCATGTTAAACCATTTAAATGACAGCCGCGACTGGGAGACTCAGTATGTTTCTGCAGATCTCCCACATGCCCACTGACTGAAATCACACATTGATGTGATAAACGTTCTGTTTGAAAGAGCCAACAACAAAATAGGAACATGTCATGGTAATTCCTCTTTTAACAAGGAGAAAACAGGAGCAGCCTTTGTCTGTCTGTCTGTGGGCTTCTGAATTGACCATAGATAATGATGATTACCCAGGCGAGTCACTATGCTCATTAATATTATATGAAAGGGTTCTTAATTCAGGCTCAGTTTGAAGACAGACAGGCAGTGTGTGGGCCACCTTGGGGCCTTTGGTCTGATCTGAACTACAGTTTAGATGAGGGAAGGCAACTGATCCCTTTTCTAAGGATCAAAAAGGCTAACAGCCAGCTATCTAAACTTCTAGTACTCATGGTCCTGCTGTTGATTTTGTTAGGTACTTTCATTAGGTGGAATATTAAAAACTACTCATTGTGTTCCTTCAACCCTATGGCAAAATTTGTACAATAGCTGGATATGAGTCCTATCTCCGTGTCATGGCGAAATGTGTAGAACTTCAACACAATTTATTTAAAACAGTCCCCCAAAAAATGCCTACGGCCCAGTGTAGCCTATAGTGTCCAATTCACGTTTGTGGCCCCTCCCCCTTTAAAGTTGCCCATTGTTGGTTTAGATTCAACAGACTCCATAGCAACAGCTAGTTTTCCTGGGATCCAACACACAAGGAAAACAGTACAGTAAGAGAGAGGAGAGAGAGCGCATGTGACTGGACAAAGCTATGAATCATCCTGGCTGGTGTGTGCTAAAAGGAATGGTTTATTTTTGGGGGAGCTGGATTTGCTATTTCACCATCCACACTCAGGCTATCCCTTTGGGGACACAAACATGTGGCCCTGGGGATTGAACATGGACCATTTCAGTAGGCTTGGATGAGTGTGACTGAACGTTTTCAGGAACATCTGCTCACAAAAGTACAGAAACACACACATGACGGGGTCTATCCCTGGAGCGATTGGTTGCAGGTGTCTCACACACACACACACACACACACACACACACACACACACAGCAGATATGATCCTTGGCCTCTGACTAGGCCGAGGCAAAAAAAATCTCCTGACTTTAATGCTTGGTGTGGTACCCGTGAGGGTTCTTCCACACACACCATGTTGGCACCGCCCGTGGCCAGAGGGCACACTTTGTCTTTCTGTGAAAGCAAACGGTGTCTTCTGGCACTCAGAACTGGAAGATAATTCCCACTTCCAGATGTCTTTCAGCGTCTACATTGGTGGAGATCTTCGCCACAAGTCCATTTCTCACATGACCGTGCCAGTGAAAGGAAACCCGTCTGAAATCCTTGTTTTCTCATCTGAGCGGCCGGAAAGCTATCATCCTGGCCCTAGGATGTTGACTGGATCTCACAGGAACAAGAGCACCATCTTCCCATGCCGCCGGAGTCGACTGTCAACCGTAAACCCCAGCCAGCCGGTCCCCCGCCCAGAGCAGAGATCAGCGGGTCTGATAGAGCGGTGAAATACAAACAGAGTGAGCACAGAGGGACTGGCGGAGCTGCATCGGGCCTCCAGTGGAGTCATACTGGGCCAGACTAGTGGGCTGTGTTTAAGCCAGGGCTGATCCATTGTGATGGGATTTTCCACTCAAACGGCCCAACGTTGTGGGGGTCTGTGTGGACACCTCCAGATACACAGACCTGCATAAGCAGGATGTCCAGTGGCTGTTGGCTGCAGCGTCCAACCCCCCCGGTATGCAGGACCAAGCTTTTTGGTTCATGTCTTGTCTACAGGGTCCTGCATATAACATTAGAGGGTCTTGTTTGGTTGTCTCAGAGCTGGGGAATCAAATGGACATTGCCCGGCTTGTACAGGGATACAAGTCTGTCAGGGCAATAGACGGATGTGTGTTGGGGGGGGTCACTGCCTGAACTTCTGTCCTTCCATCTCCAGATATCACAGACATCACACGCCACCATAGCGGCTATCAACGTCATCACCGTCTTCATTGCCACCTCGACAATCGTCATAGTCTGATATAATTGTCACCATCATCACCGTCTTCATTACCACCTCGACAATCGTCATAGTCTGATATAATTATCACCATCAGCACCGTCTTCATTACCACCTCGACAATCGTCATAGTCTGATATAATTATCACCATCAGCACCGTCTTCATTGCCACCTCGACAATCGTCATAGTCTGATATAATTATCACCTTCATCACCGTCTTCATTGCCACCTCGACAATCGTCATAGTCTGATATAATTATCACCATCATCACCGTCTTCATTACCACCTCGACAATCGTCATAGTCTGATATAATTATCACCATCAGCACCGTCTTCATTACCACCTCGACAATCGTCATAGTCTGATATAATTATCACCATCAGCACCGTCTTAATTACCACCTCGACAATCGTCATAGTCTGATATAATTGTCACCATCAGCGCCGTCTTCATTACCAACTCGACAATCGTCATAGTCTGATATAATTATCACCATCAGCACCGTCTTCATTGCCAACAATATCATCATCGTAGTCGTTATCTTCATCGGTGTCATCACCACTGTACCGGTAACACTGAATGATGGGTTTTCTAAAGCTATACGAGGCTCCTGTCGCAAAAATATAAAATAATATATAAAAGAGAGGATGCGGTAGAAAGAATTAGAAATCTCATTCTAAACTCTGAACGAAAAGAGGTGGCGCGGCAGTCTCAACCACTAGCTGGAGAAACGGCTAATATCACTGACTTGTCCATTTGCAATTTCAATAAAACGCAAACTGCCGGCCATGCTTGATAAATTTAACTTTTACCATAGCCCATAGGAAGGCGCGCCAAAACATCTCTTTTTTTCAGAACAGCATTTAAGCAGAGAAGTTGTAATGGCTTTATTGACTCGATGTGAGCACAGTTCTTCCAAAACAGATTTTTTTTTATTCTGATGGAGATGGAGGACACAGAATATTCCTCCACCTTTGTTTCTTTTCCATTTTGTTGCATCCTAGGTAATAACTTTAAAGAAATGTGTTCCATCCAGTTTGAAGAAATAGTAAAACCACACTAAGCCCGCCTTCAACAAGCCTGTGAGTGGAGTTTTTTTTTTATAACTAACATCCAATAGAAATCTTGCAGCTGAGAGTCAGCAGCAACGTTTTTAATAGGTATGTTTCCAGACCCCCAAGGAGGCCAGACCAGACTGGAGGTGTGGCCTCGCGAGACTACCCTGGTGATAACCGTCATTTGCGTGGCATTATTCACTCCTTCACCCCCGCCACTCTAGTTCATCCTAAGGATACAATACACATTCAGTTAAGGCTGACTACCACACTGCCAAAAGACACCCAGTCTCATAAAGCAGAGAGGCTCTATCTCTCTCCCATGGCCAGAGACAATGAGAACACATCCTGTCACACGGTTTCTCCCTCCGTCACGCAGGCCGGAGGGATCAGCTCTGTGTCTGCTGCCCGTGGCCCCGCTGCCTCTCTTATCGCTGAGTGCATCTCTCTGAGGTGTCACCGTGGTGACGGGGAGCCGGAACACGCTGCACGCTAGCCTCCCCAGTTGCCAGCCAGCTCACGCTTACTCAGACCGAGCGTATGAAGAGACCGGACAGTTCTGACTGACAGAAACAACGTGTCAAGAAGCCGTGCCTACGGTGTGTTTTTGGGAAGGTGTTTTCTACTGACCGGTTTGTCTGTATTTACAGGTGCTGGTCATATAATTAGAATATCATCAAAAAGTTGATTTATTTCAGTAATTCCATTCAAAAAGTGAAACTTGGATATTATATTCATTCATTACACACAGACTGATATATTTCAAATGTTTATTT
>JACXGI010009055.1:5268-15486 GCA_016801175.1 Esox masquinongy
GGGGGGGGGGGGGGGGGGGGTCTGGTGGCCTGTTGTATTTTTCGCATGAGCCAATCTTTCCCAGACTCCGCTTGTCTTTAATGAGTTTGTCATAGAAAGCTGTGCACTTTAATGCAAAATTTACTCGAACAAATAAAATTGCCTGGTTGTTACAGCGAGGTGGGATATCGCGCGCACAGGTGCTCGGGCTTGGCAGCTCATGAGAACTAAAATGTGATTGGATCATAGTCTGTAAAAAATAAGGAACTTTAAGACTGACAATGGTGGCAAATCATGACAACCTGTCACATTCGAATGGGCAGTAGGTCGGACCAGTCAAAAAACAGGACCAAGTGAAACTACGGGACAAAACATGATTTGTTCTAAATAAGTGAGGACAACTGTAAACAACTAAAATAGGGGACTGTCCTGGGAAAAACAGGATGTCTGGTCACCCTAGCAATAGCTCTATCTTTCAGGGAAAATGAGATTTCCAGCTCAGGGGTTAGTTTTGCGGAAAAATATACAATTGGGTTTAATGTTGGAATTGCTTTTAGGTTTAGGCATTACCGGTTAGGTTTTGGATTAAGGGTAGGCACATGTTTGTCTGTTCCATGCAATTTACTGTAAATAATGAAATCTTTACAAATTGTAGTGAATGACAAATATGAAGGATATGGTTTAGCTTTCAATTGAATAATTTGTGTTGAAGTATAAAGCCGAGTGAATTCACTTTAAACAGGTCTGCTGGGTCTGGCCAAGTAAAAGTGATTTTTCAGTTTTTGCAAAGCTGAAGTTTCACATAGGATCAATGATTTCCAGTATGATTTATAGCAGAATTTGTTGTGCCTACGGGAAAATTATTGACAGATTGTTAATAAGTGTGATGTGTTCATGGGCATTTGTGTATATATGACAATGAAATAATATGGGAAAGTGTTACCAAGCAGGTAAGGAAAATTGGATGAAGACAAAGTACCATACAAATGTATTTTTCTTGTTTGAATTTTGACTGAACAATAAGTGGAAAGGACACTTTGGCAATGTGGGGTAGAAAAGGCTGACTAACACTGTTATATTTAGATCATCCCATCTTTTTTGAGGCAGAGTAGGTTTCAATACAATACGTAGCTGATTTTCTTTTTTGTTGAGAGTCAGCACCTTTTGCTTAGGATGACAGGGACTAGATGAGAGGCCAAAAATCCAACCCTGGGCTCTGATGCAAACGTGTCAGTATTACCAACACGCCTCATCCATCCAGCATACCGCCAGCACACACTTGCACTCCTGCCTTATAGAAAAGATTTCCAGTGTAGCATTCCACACACACTCCCTCGTGTAGCATTCCACATCACAGCCACACACACCACAACCTAAGAGCTCCGATTAGGCTACTTACATAAGACTTCACATCAGTGCATTCCAGACCACCTGTGTGTGGACGGCTTCCCAGGGTCAATGAGCACACCCATTAGCACCAAATACATTAGGGTATCATTTGCATAGTATCATTCCTGCCCATTGTGATGGAGAACTAGTGGCAGTGATGTCTAAACTTATGATGCCCACTTGAACAATGCTGTTAAGTGTCACTTGACAGAATGGCTGGAGTGTCTTTTTGATATTGATGCAGCTGTGTTCTACTGTCAACCTGTTCTGTTGCACACAGGCACACACCCAAAGCCATAATAATCAAAACAGGGTTTCTCTAAATCAGAAGGAATTTTGTCGGTACACTCATTTATTTTTACCAGCTTGAATCCAATTTGTAGTTGGTAAATCAGACAGTTCAATACAGATATCACAATCTATATTGTACTGTAGATGTTTGTCAGGATGGGGAAATCTATTATAAAATGTATGACTTGAAAACTGGCAACTAGGGGCATTTGTTCATTTTAGGCAGCCACATGTTCAGGAACAGTTTAGTTCACAAACATGCATTAACAGATAATTTTGGTAAGTACTGTATAAAACAATGATATTGGTTTTGCTCATTTTCAAGCACACCAAATAGTAAACTTAGCCACTGACTGTTACCAACAGGCAGAAGCTTGTGGTTGACAGTTCTGCTGCAAAACATTGATGATATGACATCTTTCTGCCAATATTTTTAAAGAGGGCAAAATAGGGGGAAAAAGTGTGAGCAGAGTAATTATGGATGAGTTAAATATCTAATGGGTTAGTATCTCCAACTAACAAAATAATGGAGCAGTCTTAATGCTGCAATGGTTCCTATGCTATCACTCCTTTATTGTAAGCAATAACATTTAAATCCAGAGTCCCTTTGATATTTTTAATACAGCTACAATTTTATTAACTGCACTGAGATATTGTAGAATGAGGCATTATGAAGGTATTATTTCCTGCTTCATATTGCTTACTAAGTTGGATTGTGCACAGCTATAACTTGAGAGATATACTGTATAGAGATATATTTTAACACATATCTTTCTTTATACTTTTCAAGGCAATATTCAGACAATAGTAAATGTTCCACATTTTACTGTCCTAGCAGAATACTACCGTCCCCTGGACACTGCAGTAGATTATCTTTGGACCTGCTACCACAAAAACGAAGTGTGTGTGTCTGTGTGCGTGCTTGCTATGAGTGTGTCACCTCACTCATCTCAATGACACCTCGTTTCTGTCCCAGAACAGCACTCTACACATCAATGCATCCTTTTCCTTCTTTCAACCACTTAATGTCTGCCTCCGGTCCCTTACTTGCACCATCTCATCTTTCTTTTAGAGCACTACCTACAGCATTGGATGAAAATATCAGTGTCATTTTAAACATAGGAACATGTCCAAAACAGGTCAATTGTGCCTAGTTGGTAACCCATTATGCAGTTGGTGTTGATGCTCAAATGACTATAATAATTAATTTATATAAACCAACAGATGTTTTTTTCCCCTTCATGTACTATATGTAGATCTTGAATGGGCCGTCAGTGCCTCTTTTGTTACATGTTGGTCAGCTTGTAGTTGATGAGTGTAAGCAGATCTCTGTACAGAAAAAAAATTATGATTGTACTTTTTTTATCACAGAACTTCCCGTCATATCTGCTTTGGAAACACTTAACTTTTAAGTTATCTCTATGCTTTAAATGTCTTCTTACCACATCTGACATCGCATACAGTATGTTGTTGGAACACTCAATGTGGCCATGTGAAATGAATGTGTATTTTCCATAAGCACTCATATGACCTACTGTATGGTCCGGAAATATTTGGACACTGACACAATTTTCATATTTTTGTTTCGTATGCCACCACAATGGATTTGAAATGAAACAACCAAGATGCAATTGAAGTGCAGGCATTCAGCTTTAATTCAAGGGGTGGAACTAACATATCATTTGAAACATTTAGGAATTGCAACCATTTTCATACACAGTCCCCTTATGTCAGGGGCTGAAATGTAATTGGACAAATTAACACATAAATAAAAAGTTAATTTTTAATACTTTGTCGGGAATCCTTTGCAGGCAATAACTGCTTGACATCACCAAACGCTGGGTTTCCTCCTTTTTGATGCTTTGCCAGGCCTTTACTGCAGCTGTCTTCAGTTGTTCTTTGTTCATGGGTCTTTCTGCCTTTTGTCTTCAGCAAGTGAAATCCATGCTTGATCAGGTTCAGATCAGGTAATCGACTTGGCCATTGCAGAATATTCCACTTCTTTGCCTTAAAAACTCCTGTGTTGCTTTCGCAGTATGTTTTGGGTCATTGTCCATCTGTAAAGTGATGCACGATCCAATCAACTTCACTGAATTTGGCTGAATCTGAGCAGACAATATATATGGAGGTACATTTGTGTCTTTTTGTCGAGAGCAAAACCTTTTTCTTTTCAATCAAAAATAATAGTTCTAAAAGCAAAAACAAGTCTTCAAAGTAAAAGAGAAATGTTTTTGCAATCAAATTAGTAATAGAGCGCAAAAAATATTTTGAGAACAAAAATACATTTAAAAACTAAACTATCAATTTTTTTGATTGAAACACTAGTTCTTCGTTTGCACTTTAACCCCACAGCTGTGGGCAGGCTTTCGTGGGAGGTGTGGATGGTTATCCATTGTGGATGGTTGTGTGGATGGTTATCCATTGGTTATCCTTTTTTTGTGTCAGTTTGGCTACAACCAATACTGTTCAGCCTTTCTTTCCGACACAAAAGAAGTCATAGCAGACACCTACGATCACATACTACATACGTATTGCTAGTAGATACATACTGTTTAGTATAGTAAACTAGTATGCCAGTACTGGGGCGGATTGGAACATAATACCTCGTCATGAAATTCCATCTCAAAATATCAATTTGTCGTGCATGACTTAACATCATGCCATGTTTGAATATTTAACTAGAGACCATTAAGCATTGTGTTAAACTTATGAAGTTCACTTCCACGACAAATAGCATCCATGAACTGTATGGCCTTTGCCACTGGCCGTTTTAATATCTTACAAACCAGTAATACTAGTATCTTACTACTTGGAATAGTCATAATAATTGAGACCATTCTAGTGAGACTGAAGACGAACTTCACACTGCCAATGCTGTGTCATATCATGGCACAATAACATTCGTTTTTCCTTCATACGTAAATGACATTAATACAATAACTATCAATATAGGTGAAGATAACCAACTTTTTCATTAAGTGAATATATACAGTATCTCACAGAAGTGAGTACACCCCTCACATTTTTGTAAATATTTGATTATATCTTTTCATGTGACAACACTGAAGAAATGACACTTTGCTACAATGTAAAGTAGTGAGTGTACAGCTTGTATAACAGTGTAAATTTGCTGTCCCTTCAAAATAACTCAACATACAGCCATTAATGTCTAAACCGCTGGCAACAAAAGTGAGTACACCCCTAAGTGAAAATGTCCAAATTGGGCCCAATTAGCCATTTTCCCTCCCTGGTGTCATGTGACTCGTATGTGTTACAAGGTCTCAGGTGTGAATGGGGAGCAGGTGTGTTAAATTTGGTGTTATCACTCTCACACTCCCTCATACTGGTCACTGGACGTTCAACATGGCACCTCATGGCAAAGAACTCTCTGAGGATCTGAAAAAAAAGAATTGTTGCTCTACATAAAGATGGCCTAGGCTATAAGAAGATTGCCAAGACCCTGAAACTGAGCTGCAGCACGGTGGCCAAGACCATACAGTGGTTTAACAGGACAGGTTTCACTCAGAACAGGCCTCGCCATGGTCGACCAAAGACATGGAGTGCAAATGCTCAGCGTCATATCCAGAGGTTGTCTTTGGGAAACAGACGTATGAATGATACCAGCATTGCTGCAGATATTGAAGGGGTGGGGGGTCAGCCTGTCAGTGCTCAGACCATACGCCGCACACTGCATCAAATTGGTCTGCATGGCTGCCGTCCCAGAAGGAAGCCTCTTTTAAAGATGATGCACAAGAAAGCCTGCAAACAGTTTGCTGAAGACAAGCAGACTAAAGACATGGATTACTGGAACCATGTCCTGTGATCTGATGAGACCAAGATAAACTTATTTGGTTCAGATAGTGTCAAGCGTGTGTGACGGCAACCAGGTGAGGAGTACAAAGACGAGTGTGTCTTGCCTACAGTCAAGCATGTTGGTGGGAGTGTCATGGTCTGGGGCTGCATGAGTGCTGCCGGCACTGGGGGGCTACAGTTCATTGAGGGAACCATGAATGCCAACATGTACTGTGACATACTGAAGCAGAGCATGATCCCCTCCCTTCGGAGACTGGGCCGCAGGGCAGTATTCCAACATGATAACGACTCTAAACACACCTCCAAGACGACCACTGCCTTGCTAAAGAAGCTGAAGGTAAATGTGATGGACTGGCCAAGCATGTCTCCAGACCTAAACCCTATTGAGCAACTGTGGGGCATCCTCAAACGGAAGGTGGAGGAGCGCAAGGTCTCTAACATCCACCAGCTTTCGTGATGTCGTCATGGAGGAGTGGAAGAGGACTCCAGTGGCAACCTGTGAAGCTCTGGTGAACTCCATGCCAAAGAGGGTTAAGGCAGTGCTGGAAAATAATGGTGGCCACACAAAATATTGACACTTTGGGCCCAATTTGGACATTTTCACTTAGGGGTGTACTCACTTTTGTTGCCAGCGGTTTAGACATTAATGGCTGTGTGTTGTGTTATTTTGAGGGGACAGCAAATTTACACTGTTAAACAAGCTGTACACTTACTACTTTAAATTTTAGCAAAGTGTCATTTCTTCAGTTGTCACGTTACGGTGAGCAGCAGCGCCACCGTTCCGTGCACCTGCAGTTCCCACCACTCACGAACGCATCCCGGACTTGTCTCTGTCACATGTCTCCAATCATGCACACCAGGTCCCTATCACATCATTTGTACATGATTAAATGTTTCCCCCTCTGCTCCCCGCATTTGTGGATCATTGTTGCTTGTCTTCGTGTTGTTGGTGAGTGTTTGCGGTGCTACTGTTTGAATGTTTTGTTATAAGTCGCTTGTTGCCCATTTTGATTTCATTCAGTTTAGCCTATCGTTTCGGTTTGTTGTTTGGTTTTTTGGTTTGTTTGTAATAAAAACCGCCGAACGTGAGAATGCCTGCGCCTGGTTCCTCTCCCGCACACCACCTACACCGTGACATCAGTGTTGTCACATGAAAAGATATAATCAAATTTTTACAAAAATGTGAGGGGTGTACTCACTTCTGTGAGATACTGTATATATATATATATATATAACTAACTTTTTCATTAAGTGAATATATTAGGGTACCCCAAAAAGTATGCAGATGCATACTTCCAAATCCACCAGAAATAGTAGACCATCCGGGTACCTTTGGCATACTATTTTCAGTGTAATATGATTTGGGACATACAAATCTTCTCGCCTATTAATCTGACATATACACAGTAGTATGCAAGTATGCGATCTGGGATTCAACCTGTGTGATAATGGCATCTCGGGTAAGCAGCCCAGGGCATTCTTCCGTCCAGCTTCTACATAGCTAGTCAGCTCCTACGATTCAGTGTCGGTTCAAAACATTCTAATATATTACATACATACATACCGTAGAATGATAAATCATGCAATTATTATTCTTAAGATAATGAAAAACATTTAGCTACGAACACCTGTTCTCGCCATTTCAGCGGAATAAATCTAACTTTCTTTCAGGGCAACTCATAAGCAGGCCATGTCCTATTTGTTTCTTAGTTGATATATAATCATATTTCATGACAGTAATCTTTTTTTGCAGAAAAAAACCAACACTTGCACCCAGTATATATATATATATATATATATATATATATATATATATATATAGACGAAAAGCGAGTCTTGGGACACTTACCTACGAACTTGTACCTACGAGCATCTCAGGTAAGCAGCACTGAGGTTTCTTACGTCCAATTTCTGCATAGCTTATAGTTAAGCTCCTACGATTCAGTGTCGGCTCATTACGTTCTACTATATTACATACATTCCATAGAAAACAATTTGATTAAGATTATATATATATATATATATATATTGGAAAGAAAGGCTGATCAGTACTGGTTGTAGCCAAACTGATACTCAAAAAACGGCTGACCAATGGAGAAGCATCATCCACACTTCCCACTAAAGCCCGTCCACAGTTGTAGGCGCAAAAGTGCAAATGAAGAACTAGTGTTTCAATCAAAAAAAACGTTTCAAATGCAAAAAAAGCATCTCAGGCAAAGGGGGCAGTCTAGCTAAAATGGAGGGTGGTTGATATACAAATTTAATTGGAGTTTGTTTTAAAATATATTTTTGGTTCTCAAAATATTTTTTGAGATTTAAATGCATTAAGTTTTGCGCTCTATTCCAAAATATTTGATTGCAAAAAAATTTTTTTACTTTGAACAGATTTTTTACAGATTTTATCATATTAAGAATGCTTACCGATATATGAAATTTTCACAGCCCACAAAAGCTACCATAGAAGGACAACCATGGCATTACACCATATTTCGTACATAGTATGTCAATTTGGGAATTTATTCATTGAAATTGTGCACAGATTGATGTTGTTCATACAAACCCAGATGACTGGGACAAATACAGGTACAACAGTAGGATGGCATACCCTCCAGGTCTTATGACTGGTACCATTATACCACTTCATAACGCTTCCTGACAGTGTTATAGAGCATATTAAGCAATTGCAAGTAAAGTGACACAGAATGTTAATAATACCTTAATGGCTTCATACAGGACAGCCATTAATCAACACTAACCTAATTACTAAATCACTATTTATAGTAAAAAGTATATATGATTCATGATTCACACGAGACTGAGGATAGTTTATGTAAGACATTTACAGAAATACAGTAGCTTGTTATTATATAATATAAAATGTGTGTCTTGTCCAACTCTTTCAAATCTATGCTTGCACCAACCAACACACTATCACACATTTCCGTGAAAGAGACATATTACTAATTACAGATCTGTGACATGCACATGAAAAAGGCCTTGTTTGTGTACAGGACATGATTTTTTTCAGATCTGCACTTAAGGAAGAAATGTGTGTATATGACACTATTTTTTCAGATGTTCAAAAAAAGGACACGATTTCCTTCCAGATAATCCCTGAAGGAAGAAAAGGGAATGTAATAAATGGTGGATAGGGGTTAAGGTAATGGGAAAAGCTTATGGTTCTTATTTTAAGGACGAACCAAGTCTGTAATGTTCTCACTGGCCTGTTTGCACTGTTTGCAATGCAACCTCTCCCCTCTTTCTAGTTGAAATGCATGTTGAGTCAACCAATCACATGCCATCCCACACTTGAAGAACATTGTGTCCTATACATGAAAAAAATAATTTTTCGTGTGCATGTCCAAAATTTGTAATAAGCGATTGGTAACTATTTCACAAAAACCTGTGAGACTGTCAGTGAAAATTTCTGACATGTCCACAAGTTAAACAGATTATTCCTAGATGAACATACTATTTACAAGTATTGTGCAATAGAATGGTTGTCCTTGTATGGTAGATTTTGTGGTCAATTACACTTATGTAACCCTAAAATAAGTTAAAATAAGTTACTTTTTTTAACATGTCCTTTGCCCACTCTGTTTTTAAACATTGGCCCTCATGTTGCATTGATATTAAATATCATGACTTTAATAGAGATTTTAATGCCACCGTCCCCCCAAACAATGGGATTTATTTATGAGGGGTTTTGACATTGTCCTCCTAAACTCAATGGAGAATAAGATGCTATGCTAGCCTCATAAATATGCATTTACACAATGGGGTACTCAACCCTGTGACTGGGTACACAGGTTTTGATCTAACCGAAGTAATAGACCAAGGATGTAGAATTAGGTCAATCAGTGAACGGACCAAAGAGGTCATTGGGTCAGATCAGTGGTTAATGTGATTCAGCCCACCTGATCCTCCAGGTTATTTTCATTAAAAGCCGCGTGTCCACCGCAGGAACTTTACCCAGTAACTAGGAACCTCTCGAGGAACTCATTGCGTTTCCACCACAGGGCCCAGGGTCTAAATTATGTTCTGTGGACTTTATTTGATTCCCAAATAAGGTCTCCAGATGTTATTGGGGGGTAGTACTTTCTCAAAATACCAGAACTTTGGGGGTTGGGGCTTGCAGTGCTGAACATTTCAGATTGGAGCCAAGACAAACAGCGAGGAGACGCAGCCCATGGGTTAATTGCATTGAGCAATCGTACAAAGGTTTCCATTACACAGTTTTATAATAAATATCAGGAGACATTTAAAATGTGCATTATTTCGTGGTAACCATAAAAGTTGCTACCTTGGTAGGGAATTAATGTCCTAGCTATATAATTACATATATTCTGGGGCGCATGATCTGTTGCGTGGTAATGTCAAAAGGAAGGTTTTGAGTGAGGAACACAAGCATTCAATTTGCAGTGGTCTCTTATCTCTCTCTTGTCTCTCATCTCTCAATTAGTATACTAGCTGCTATTGGTCACAACTAGTGAGCAACACTTTCTCTTTATACAATGCAAGAAGTTCAACTTCAGCACTTAAACAAGACTACCTGATTAAAAGTTTTATTTTTGCAACTTTCATTCGTTGTAATGTTGCCTGGATTGAATATTTATGGGACAATCCTGTTTTGTATTACATACAATGTTTTATCATTTGAGTCACGTCAATGTATGAGAAGCCGCCTAGGCCAAAATTGAATACTTCACTTGCACATACATATATACTGGTACTAAACATTTACAG
>JACXGI010009055.1:15586-31721 GCA_016801175.1 Esox masquinongy
TTCTATAGGGTTAAGGTCAGGCGAGTTTGCTGGCCAATTAGGAACAGGGATACCATGGTCCTTAAACCAGGTACTGGTAGCTTTGGCACTGTGTGCAGGTGCCAAGTCCTGTTGGAAAATGAAATCTGCATCTCCATAAAGTTGGTCAGCAGCAGGAAGCATGAAGTGCTCTAAAACTTCCTGGTAGACGGCTGCGTTGTCCTTGGACCTCAGAAAGAGTGGCTGCAGTCCACTCTTTGTGAATCTCCCCCACATTTTTGAATGGGTTTTGTTTCACAATCCTCTCCAGGGTGCGGTTATCCCTATTGCTTGTACACTTTTTTCTACCACATCTTTTCCTTCCCTTCGCCTCTCTATTAATGTACTTGGACACAGAGCTCTGTGAACAGCCAGCCTCTTTAGCAATGACCTTTTGTGTCTTACCCTCCTTGTGCAAGGTGTCAATGGTCGTGTTTTGGACAGCTGTCAAGTCAGCAGTCTTCCCCATGATTGTGTAGCCTACAGAACTAGACTGAGAGACCATTTAAAGGCCTTTGCAAGTGTTTTGAGTTAATTAGCTGATTAAAGTGTGGCACCAGGTGTCTTCAATATTGAACCTTTTCACAATATTCAAATTTTCTGGGATACTGAATTTGGGGTTTTCATTAGTTGTCAGTTATAATCATCAAAATTAAAAGGAATAAACACTTGAAATATATCAGTCTGTGTGGAATAAATGTATACATTATACAAGTTTCACTTTTTGAATGGAATTACTGAAATAAATCAACTTTTTGATGATTTTCTAATTATATGACCAGCACCTGTATATACTTCACTTGCACATACATATATACTTGTACAAAGCACTTGCACATACATATATACTTCACTTGCACATACAAATATACTTGTACTAAACACTTGCGCATACATGCATACTTCACTTGCATATACATATATACTTCACTTGCACATACATATATACTTCACTCGCATATACATATATACTTCACTTGCACATACATATATACTTCACTTGCGCATACACATATACTTCACTTGCACATACATGCATTCTTCACTCACATATACATATATACTTCACTTGCACATACATATATACTTTACTTGCACATATGAATTCACAACTGGAAGTTGCTACCACAAGGTGGCACACTAACCGCCAATAACATAAAAAAAGTGGTTGAGACAGGTGGAGTAATGGCGTTAAACAATGCGGCTCAGGTCGAAGCAGTGTCTTTGCTTCAAAATATACTTCAGAGTCCGTCTGTGATTAATGCTAACGCCACAGCTGTGGAAAATAACAGCAACGTCAGTCGCACAGTTTTATCCAAATGTCGAACGCGAATTAAGTGGGTTATTTCGACCACAGCGCAACATGCAACCACCAAGCAGCAGCAGCAGCAGCACAGCTGTGGCGATAGCATTAATCACAGAAGGAGTAATACTGGTTCTAAACTATTATATAGTTTAGAACCAGTATTTAAAGTATCTCACAAAAGTGAGTACACCCCTCACATTTTTGTAAATATTTGATTATATCTTTTCATGTGACAACACTGAAGAAATGACACTTTGCTACCATATAAAGTAATAATAATAACTGAGCCCATTCTAGTGAGACTGAAGACGAACTTCACACTGCCAATGCTATGTCATGTCATGGCACAATAACGTTCATTTTTCATTCATACGTAAATGACATTAATACAATAACTATCAATATAGGTGAAGATAACCAACTTTTTCATTAAGTGAATATATACAGTATCTCACAGAAGTGAGTACACCCCTCACATTTTTGTAAATATTTGATTATCTCTTTTCGTGTGACAACACTGAAGAAATGACACTTTGCTACCATGTAAAGTAGTGAGTGTACAGCTTGTATAACAGTGTAAATTGGCTGTCCCCTCAAAATAACACAACACACAGCCATTAATGTCTAAACCGCTGGCAACAAAAGTGAGTACACCCCTAAGTGAAAATGTCCAAATTGTGCCCCAAGTGTCAATATTTTGTGTGGCCACCATTATTTTCCAGCACTGCCTTAAACCCTCTTGGGCATGGAGTTCACCAGAGCTTCACAGGTTGCCACTGGAGTCCTCTTCCACTACTCCATGATGACATCACAGAGCTGGTGGATGTTAGAAACCTTGTGCTCCTCCACCTTCCGTTTGAGGATGACCCACAGATGCTCAATAGGCCAGTCCATTACCTTTACCCTCAGCTTCTTTAGCAAGGCAGTGGTCGTCTTGGAGGTGTGTTTGTGGTCGTTATCATGTTGGAATACTGCCCTGCGGCCCAGTCTCCGAAGGGAGGTGATCATGCTCTGCTTCAGTATGTCACAGTACATGTTGGCATTCATGGTTCCCTCAATGAAATGTAGCTCCCCAGTGCCAGCAGCACTCATGCAGCCTCAGACCATGAAACTCCCACCACCATGCTTGACTGTAGGCAAGACACCCTTGTCTTTGTACTCCTCACCTGGTTGCCGCCACACACGCTTGAACCATCTGAACCAAATAAGTTTATCTTGGTCTCATCAGACCACAGTACATGGTTACAGTAATCCATGTCTTTAGTCTGCTTGTCTTCAGCAAACTGTTTGCGGGCTTTCTTGTGCATCATCTTTAGAAGAGGCTTCCTTCTGGGACGGCAGCCATGCAGACCAATTTGATGCAGTGTGTGGCGTATGATCTGAGCACTGACAGGCTGACCCCCCACGCCTTCAACCTCTGCAGCAATGCTGGCAGCATTCATACGTCTATTTCCGAAAGACAACCTCTGGATATGACGCTGAGCACGTGCACTCAACTTCTTTGGTCGACCATGGCGAGGCCTGTTCTGAGTGGAACCTGTCCTGTTAAAGCGCTGTATGGTCTTGGCCACCGTGCTGCAGCTCAGTTTCAGGGTCTTGGCAATCTTCCTATAGCCTAGGCCATCTTTATGTAGAGCAACAATTCTTTTTTTTCAGATCCTCAGAGAGTTCTTTGCCATGAGGTGCCATGTTGAACTAACGAGTTACATGACACCGGGGAGGGAAAATGGCTAATTGGGCCCAATTTGGACATTTTCACTTAGGGGTGTACTCACTTTTGTTGCCAGCGGTTTAGACATTAATGTCTGTGTGTTGAGTTATTTTTAGGGGACAGCAAATTTACACTGTTTTACAAGCTGTACACCCACTACTTTACATTGTAGCAAAGTATCATTTCCTCAGTGTTGTTACATGAAAAGATATAATCAAATATTGCAAAAAATTTGAGGGGTGTACTCACTTCTGTGAGATACTGTATGTATGTGCAAGTGAAGTATTCAATTTTGGCCTAGGCGGCTTCTTATACCAACGTGCCACCATCCAGCCAATTGCTCACTGTTCTGACTTAATGCTTTGGAGTTCAAAGGTAGCCTTGCTTTAGGGTTTCAAAGAACTATTAATGAAATATTATAGGCCCATCAATGGACGGAATCAAAGAACGATGGGCTGTAGCAACCACTACATGGTCTTGTAATGCTGCCTCGTAATGAATTTGGCCTAATTAGACATATTAATGATTATCTCGTTTGAATGAATTAGTATCTCGTTTGAACGACTTAGCAAAAAAACAATTAGTAGTAAAAAAAATAACAAACATTTTTTTTTCACAATTTTGTTTTCATATTTTTTTTTTTCTAAGTTGTTCAAACTAGATGAACTTAGTCTCTGGGCCCAAAAATGTTTACTGCCTTGGGCTTCAGGGCTTCCGTATGTCTCCAACAATTAATTATGAGTAAAATTATTTTGTTTTTCGCTAACATGAAATTAAAAAAGCTACCAACTCTGTCAACTGTGATTACCCAGATATTGCCTTCTGACGCATTTCTAGATTTGGTGCAAGTAGTTAAATGCTCCTTCAACATTTCCTTGGAGCTCCTAATTTAATTTCAACTCTAATTTCAGCACTGGATTGGTCTCCAAACCCTATTGTTTGGTGGTCCATGATGATAAGGTGTACGCGAAAATATCCAGCAAGTTAAGTGAGCTGAACTTTATTCACACTGGAAACCAGTGCCAGGAAAAACTTAAAAATTTAAACAAGTTGTTAGTTGTTATTTTCTGTATACCTGCACATTTGTATTTTGCACCTACATTTTTGCTGATAAATAAATAGTTGTGGAACCAAATATGTGTATATAGTGGCTGTTTGTGCAAATCTGAAAACAGAAGAACTCCCACACACTGTCTCACTTACTGCTGAAATATTTATTAAATCACAACAAATAAAGAACAACATTTCTTTATGCGTGATGGCGTGTTGACTCAATAACCACATTTGTAAACCAATAAATCACAATCAACAGCAGCACAACTTGAATCTCCTCCATGGTTACGGTGCTGTTGCTGTGTCGCATAAATAATAAAGATGCCTGTCCATCGCTTTGAATGGCATACGGTGCATACGTCAGAGTAAGAACATACGTCAGAGGACTAATTTGTCTAATCTTCACAGGTCTTTAGACCGTGGTGGAAATGCATACAACAATGAGCTAAAGGAACCTTTTAGTTCCTTGAAAAGTAGTTCTTGGGACTAAAGGTTCTGGGTACTTTTGGTGGAAATTCGGCTATATTCCTTCTCGCCAGAAATAGTTTTGACTGCCTGATTACACCATTTCAACAGAGAACTCTAATATGAACTGTATTTACCACGGTTTGTAGGCAGTGCTTGACTTGGGATAAAATAAGTGCAGGAATTGACAAATTGCACATTAGACTATGTTCATCAAAATGTATGCGTTAATATGGCTTGTCAAAAAAAAGAACCGGAACACTGTTTGCCTAAAATTAGAAGTTAAGTACTGATTGTAGGTGCATCAAGCATACTGATTCTCTCATAGCAACATAAAGATAACATAACTTCTATTAGAGGAAGTACATTTCAAAATAGAAATTAATCTTTGTCTTGAGTGTTGCATTAACCCCAATACAAAACGCGTCACCTGCATAATAATTAACGGGTTAAACGGGTTAGTTTTTAGAATGTTATACTTTTCCAGACAGTTGCTTTGGTCAAATTTCTGTGAAAAAATATTCTGAGATTTATTTGGCAGCTTAGTTGTGTGCACGGGCCTTTCACTGCAGTTGCCAGTCAGATCAAAATAAATACTTAAAAATGTCCCCACAATAAACTACATATTCATCTCATGTCTTTGAGTTCAATAAAGGCATAGACTGCTGCTACTGCAAAACAGAGCTTGTATTTCAGAACAGCACCTCATCGATGCTGCAACTTGTGAAAATGAAGCATCCATTCACAGAGGCATTGTACTCGGGCATAGCGAAGTGAGGTTTCTGTTACGTTAGCCATGTGAGTTTGGCAGCCTTAAGAACGCAGTCTCCTGTAAGTAACATTAGCTCATGATGAGTCTACTTCATGCAAAGTCTTATAAATTCTATTAAAAAATATAAAGAAATATTCTGGCACTAAGCATATCACAGCAGTTTTAAATAACAAAGTCTATAGACTACTTTGCGCTTTCGAAAGGCAGTTTTTTCATGTTAAAAAAAAATCAGAATAACTCTATAAATCTTCAGAATAATCTGGTTACCACACTCCCTTGCTTGGGCAAGGGTACTTGCAAGTACACTCGGCTGTGACAATGTAAAATGTAATTTTAAAGGTGGATGTTGTAGAGTTTATGGCAGGGTTTAGCAACTAGGTATGGCCTCAGGAAAAATTTGTTCTGATATATTATTCCACATTCCAGAATATAAATTATTATTGTTTTGGGGATGTAAGCCGATTTCTCTGTGTGTTCATTGGTGACTAAAATAGGTCTACGTAACATACATTATTTATTTCTAGTAAGAGAAAAAAGGTGGATCAGGGGAATATACGTTTTGTAGGGGGACATTAGTTGGACTTTTGTAAAGATATATATTTTTTTATAAATCACCAATTTATATAAAAACATGGTCCTGTTGCCCATCCCTTGCTTAAGGGTTATTTACTTTTATTTTGGAGTCCAGCCACAAAACCGGGAAGTGAGCCAGAAGGCAACATCACACATGAAAAAGGACAAACTTCCAGTAAAACCCTTAGAGTATGTGGGATTACACCAAATACAATCTGGTATAATTAAATTAATTAATTGCAATCCATCTTGAAATGCTATCATATTTAACTGTCCTGACCTCTGCGTAGTGGGGTACTGCAACATTCATCAAGAAATGCCTACAGTTCTTTGTGGGATGTTTTTTCCATTGCTCGGGGGTCCAGGTTTGGTTGTCCTTACACCAAGTTACGCATCTTTTTGCTATACAAGTGGTTTCCGAATGGCAGCCCTGCCATACATTCCATCTTTGAGAAGTACACTACGTACAGTTTTTGTTGAGACTGGATCACAGAGGTGCTGATTTAACTCTTTGGTCATATTGAAGGCTGTGGGGCATTGAGCAACTATCCTGTTCATTGTCGGTCCATCCCTGTCGGTCAGCTTCAATTTGCAACCTCTGTTTCTCATTGCCAATGGAATTTGTCTATGTTTGGCATAAGCAGCCATGATTTTTGAGACAGTTTATGCAAAATCAAGTAAGACATAGCTTGAATCCAACATCCCCATACTGTTAACAGCCTTCACTGAGAGTCCCCCTGCCTGACACAGGGTATACTCTAGTCAGGTATACTCTGCTTCGCAACTGATATGACCACCCTCCTTGATGAAGATCTAACCATTTTCAGCTATTGGAAAAGTAACTAATTGGAAGCTCTTAGTTTTGTGATATTCATCTCATCTAAACTCACTACACGGGCAGTTAAGCTAGGCCAAAACTATACCATGTCACGGCAATAGTGAAATCAACATCGAGGTGGGAGCACCAGCAGTTAAGCTTCCTCCGCTGTCAGTGATCCTCTTCCTCATAACTGATAGAGCTATAGAAAATGTAGATATTGGAAAGCTCCATGTGCAACATTAGCTAGGAAGCTTATGATACACTCTAAAAAATGTCTTCAACCCTGTCCTGGGGACCCCCAGCCATTCCATCTATTAGCTATTAGATGTATCCCAGAACTAGCACACCTGAATCAACTTTTTAACTAATTAACAAGCCCTTACCTTCTGAATCAGGTGAGCTATTTCAGGGCAAAAACTAAACTGTGAGATGGCTGGGGGGTCTCCAGCAGAGGGTTGAAGACCTATGCTCTAAAAGATGCATTCTGCGATTTCTGGCCAATTGTTGTAAAAGTAGTAAGGCTAAGCCAAAGCGGGTCCCCACAAATTTAAGTCATGTATGTGTCGATGTGCCCCATGTCATAAAACCATTTTCAAACTTTGAATTTCATGGCTTACTGAGGTATGATAGATCATTCTTATAGATTATGCACACGCATACAACAACGTAAAACTGAAAGTTCATGAAAATAGTCTTATAAATGTCCCAGGGTGTATATTCTCTCACAGAATCTATCCATTATGTATTGTGGGAAGAGAAATTTTGTGCATCATTGATAATAACACATACACTACTGATCAAAAGTTTGGAGTGACTTAGAAATGTCCTTGTCTTTAAATGTTTTTGTCCATTAAAATAACATCAAATTGATCAGAAATACAGTGTAGACATTGTTAATGTTGTTGTAATGTTGTTACAATGTACATTGTAATGTTGTTACAATGTACTATTGTAACTGTACTATTATAACTGTAAGTGGCAGATTTTCAATTGAATTGCTACATAGGCATACAGAGGCCCATTATTAGCAACCATCAGTCCTGTGTTCCAATGGCACGTTGTGTTTGCTAATCTAAATTGAAAATTTTAAAAGGTTAATTGGCCATTTGAAAACCCTTTGTGATTATGTTAAAACCGCTGAAAACTGTACTGATTAAAAAAGCAATAAAACTGGCCTTCTTTAGACTAGTACAGTATCTTCAGCAGTGTTTGTGGGTTCAATAACAGGTTCAAAATGGCCAGAAACAAAGAACTTTGTTATGAAACTCAAAATCAGTTCTTGTTCTGAGAAATGAAGGCTTTTCCATGCGAGAAATTGCCAAGAAACTGAAGATCCCGTGTACTACCAGGTGTACTACTCCCTTCACAGATCAGTACAAACTGGCTCTGTGAAGGGAGTAGTACACATAGAATAGAAAGAGAGTACACATAGGATAGAAAGCAGAATCGAAAGAGGCCCCGGTGCATAATTGAGCTAGAGGACAAATACATAAGAGTGTCTAGTTTGAGAAACAGACACCTCACATATCCTCAACTGGCAGTTTTATTAAATAGCACCCACAAAACACCAGTCTCAACATTAACAGTGGAGTGGAGGAGTGCTCGACACCATCTTTCAAGCATGGGGGAGGCAATATGATGGTCTTTGGTTGTGGTCTTTGGTCTTTGGTTGGTGTGCTTTGGTTGTGGTAAATTGGGAAATTTGTACAGGGTAAAAGTGATCTTGACGAAGGAAGGCGATCACTCCATTTTGCACCGACATGCCATGCCCTGCAGATGGTGCATGATTGGAGCCAATTTCCTCCTACAACAGGAAAATGACCTAAAGCATAGCTCCAAACTATGCAAAATCTGTTTATGGAAGAAGCAGTCAACTGGTATTCTGTCTATAATGGAGTGGCCAGCACAGGCTGTAAATGCTGCAAATGAAGGATTCTATGACGAAAGAAAAGTTTGAAGGACACAATTATTATTTCAATTAAAAATCATTATTTCTAATCTTGTCAATGACTATATTTCCTATTAATTTTGCTATATTTCCTATTAAACTAACTTATTTCATGGATGTTTTCATGGAAAACAAGGACATTTCTAAGTAACCCTAAACCTTTGAACGGTAGTGTATATACAACTCCGGAAAAAATTAAGAGACCACTGCACAAAGTCGAAAGGGAAAGTTTTGAGTGAGGAACAAAAGTGTTCAATTTGCAGTGGTCTCTTAATTTTAACCCTTCTGTTCCTCACTCAAAACCTTCCTTTTTGACTTTTTTGGAAAGGGAATAAAAAGGTGCAGTGGCCTCTTAATTTTTTCCAGGAAAAAATTAAGAGGCCACTGCAAAATTATCAGTTTCTCTGGTTTTACTATTTATAGGTATGTGTTTGAGTAAAATAAACAGTTTTCTTTTTTTTATAAACTACTGACAACATTACTCCCAAATTCCAAATAAAAATATTTTCATTTAGAGTATTTATTTGTAGAAAATAACAACTGATCAAAATATCAAAGAAAACAAATTCAAATTCATTTTTCAACAACAAAATACTAATGTTAGGAATCTTAGGAAGAGTTCAGAAATTAATATGTGGTGGAATAACCCTGATTTTTAATCCAAGCTTTCATGCGTCTTGGCATGCTCTCCACCAGTCTGTCACATTGCTGTTGGGTGACTTTCTGCCACTCCTGGCACAAAAATTCAAGTAGCTCGGCTTTGTTTGATGGCGTGTGACCATCCATCGTCCTCTTTATCAAATTCCAGAGGTTTTCAATGAGGTCTGGAGATTGGGCTGGCCATGACAGGGTCTTGATCTGGTGGTCCTCCATCCACACCTTGATTGACCTGTCTGTGTGGCATGGAGCATTGTCTTGCTGGAAAAAACAATTCTCAGAGATGGGGAACATTGTTAGAGCAGAAGGATGCAGGTGTTCTTC
Organism: Esox masquinongy; assembly: GCA_016801175.1. Lineage (NCBI taxonomy): Eukaryota > Metazoa > Chordata > Actinopteri > Esociformes > Esocidae > Esox > Esox masquinongy. The sequence goes on from JACXGI010009055.1 coordinate 25,234, forward strand.
CAGGATAACCTTGTACTTGGCTTGATTCATGCGTCCTTCACAAAGACAAATCTGCCTGATTCCAGCCTTGCTGAAGCATCCCCAGATCATCACCGATCCTCCACCAAATTTCACAGTGGGTGCGAGACACTGTGGCTTCTAGGCCTCTCCAGGTCTCCATCTAACCATTAGATGAGGTGTTGGGCAAAGCTGAAAATTTGACTCGTCAGAGAAGATGACCTTACTCCATTCCTCTACAGTCCAATCCTTATGGTCTTTTGCAAACTTCAGCCTGGCTCTTCTTTGCTTCTCATTGATGAAGGGCTTTTTCCTAGCTTTGCACGACTTCAGCCCTGCCCCTAGGAGCCTGTTTTGAACCGTCCTCGCCGTGCACTTCACCCCAGCTGCTGTTTGCCATTCTTGTTGTAGGTGACTTGATGTCATCCTACGGTTGTTGAGTGACATTCGAATGAGTTGATGGTCATCTCGGTCAGTGGACAATCGTTTTCGCCCTCTGCCAGTCTGTAGCTTTGTTGTCCCCAATGTCTGTTGCTTGACCTTGTTCTTATGAACCACCGTCTTTGAAATTTTCAGGATGGAAGCAACCTGACGCTCACTGTATCCCTCTGCCAGTAAAGCCAAAATTGAACCCTTCTTTTCCTCACTCAAAGCTTTTCTTTTCAACTCTATTGCCATGCTGAATAGTTATTTTTTTATTCAAATTACGTTTGAGGTACTACTTGCACTGTTTTTGCCATCCAGCTGGTCCTATTGCAAGAGGATAGTGATGACCACAGCAGTGGTTTTTATACTTTTCCTCGTTAAATTAGATTTGGTTCAGGTAATCACCTAATCAGTACCTCATTAAGTAAAATGAGGTGTGCCTGTGTTGGAATTAAACAGAATGGAATGGCTGCCATACATGTTGAGATGCTGATTTAAGAAAAATTAGGAGTGGTCTCTTAATTTTTTCCAGAGCTGTATGTATGTATGTATATATATGATTAAAATAATACTTGTATTACCATTACCTTTCTGCTGTATTTTCCATTCTTTAATGGGCAAATAACATAGATGCCATTACTAATATTTCTAAAACATAACCTTTTCCTTTCTACTTCTGGTCAATAACAATTTGGACTATTTTCCATATTTATTTTTAAAACAGAGCTAGCTCTCTACTTCATTGCCCAGAGACCAAGATGTTCCCCCCAAAGCTATCCAATGGAGTAGGGGGAGAAAAATGCTCAGTCAACAGGCCCAGTCAACGATTCTTTCTGTAATCTGTCAGGTTGTGCAGTCATAACTATGTCAGGTGACCTGGGTTGCTTAGCGTCCCCATCGCTTTTGATAGGGGGAGGGAGGACAGGGGGGTGGATAGGGGAGAGATCAGCCTCCACACTGGGGGATTATGGCCGCCTGGAGTACACTGATGGATTTTTAGTACCATCTCAGCTGTTGGATTTGGTTTGCCCTTCTGCCCTTTTCTAATGTGCATGCTGTCACAGCCAAATGTGGTGGCTCTCGCTGACTCACTTAAGTCTATCTCACATGGTTGGGCTGTGTTTCATTCCTACTCAGTTTCTGGAAATTAAACTCTTTGGAGCTGATAGCTTTCTGGGAGAATATAAGAAATGTATCCCAGTCCCTGATAGGATCCTCAGAGTATACATTTACTTTTATTATTGAATTTAAAGTTATATTTCACTGAATTCAAAATGTAATTGACCCTAGTCTTTTTAAGTCATTCCATTCAAATTTTTGGTATCTACCCTCTCCATTTTCATTTGTTCCTGCTCTGAATTTCTCATATGCTAATTCCCTTCACTGACGATTTGGTTCAACCTGCTTTGGGCATGTTAGCCAGACTCCTGTGGAGGTAATATCTAGAAAAAAGGAGGCTATCAGCAATGACAGTTCAGGGTTACCAATACAGCTAATATAGACATGGATTGAGATGACAACTAAAGGGAAGTAATATGGTGGTACCATAAGTTGAACAGTATTCTCTTCTAAAAAGAGTTCTGAAAAACTGTAGAATTTTTATTTTGTAAGTCCGAGCGATAATACTGAAGCATATACATATTACCGTTCATGGTATTTCTTCACAACTGACAGAAAGTGGGGTCAGAACGTTGTACAGTATTGATACAGATGAAGAAAAATTACTGCAATGAAACTACATGAAATTAAAGTAATACTATTGTAATACTATTGCAAAAGTAAATGTAAAGGGTTTTTGGTAAACACTTCTATAACATTACCTCCGCCCCCAAAAAACAGTATATATTAGTGACTTGAAATTGACCTGGAATGAAACAAGTGAAGAGGCAAGTGATGTTTATCTACAATGTTTATCAGGAGATATCTGTAATTTTTCCACATCATGGCAGGTGTTGGAAAATGTTTTGGTGGAAACGTAACTGATGACAGTAATGCACTGTATTAATTGCACCAGTTAACAGCTGTAATATATATTACACTACCCTTCAAAAGTTTGGGGTAACTTAGAAATGTCCTTGTTTTCTAAACATGAAATGAGTTTGAATAAGAAATACAGTCATTGGCAAGGTTAGAAATAATGGTTTTTAATTGAAATAATAATTGTGTCCTTCAAACTTTGCTTTCATCAAAGAATTCTCCATTTGCAGCAATTACAGCCTTGCAGACCTTTGGCGTTCTAGTTGTCAATTTGTTGAGGTAATCAAAAGAGATTTCACCCCATGCTTCCTGAAGCACTTCCCACAAGTTGCATTGGTTTGATGGGCACTTCTTACGTACCATTCGGTCAAGCTGCTCACACAACAGCTCAACAGGGTTAAGATCTGGTGACTGTGCTGGCCACTCCGTTATAGACAGAATACCAGCCGACTGCTTTTTCCTAAATAGTTCTTGCATAGATTGGAGCTATGCTTTGGGTCCTCTTGTATGAATAAGTTGGCTCCAATCAAGTGCCATCCACAGGGTATGGCATGGCGTTGCAAAATTGAGTGACAGCCCTCCTTCTTCAAGATCCTTTCAACCCCGCACAAATCTCCCACTTTACCACCACCAAAGCACCACCAGACCATCACATTGCACCCACCATGCTTGACAGATGGCGTCAAGCACTCCTCTAGCACCTTTTCATTTGGTCTGCACCTCACAAATGTTCTTCTTTGTGATCCGAACACCTCAAACTTCATCTCACCTCAAGATTCATCTGTCCACACCACTTTTTCCAATCTTCCTCTGACCAGTGTCTGTGTTCTTTTTGCTCATCTTAACCTTTTCTTTATATTGGCCAGTCTGAGATATGGCTTTTTCTTTGCAACTCTGCCAACATCCCGGAGTCGCCTCTTCTCTCTTGATGTTGAGCCTGGTGTTTTACAGGTACAATTTAATGAAGCTGACAGTTTAGGACCTGTGAGGCATCTATTTCTGAAACTAGACACTAATGTATTTGTCCTCTTGCTCAGTTGTGCACCGGGCCTCCCACTCTTCTTTCTGTTCTGCTTAGAGTCAATTTACACTGTTCTGTGAAGGGAGTAGTACACAGAGTTGTTTTTAGCTGTGCTAACATAACTGCAAAAGGGTTTTCTTATGATCAATTTGCCTTTTAAATGGATATACTTGGATTAGAAAACACAATGTGCAATTGCAACACAGGACTGATGATTGCTGATAATGGGCTTCTATACGCCTATGTAGACATGCCATTACAAAACCAGCCATTTCCAGCTACAATAGTCATTTACATCATTAACAAAGTCTACCCTGTATTTCTGATCAATTTGATGTTATTTTAATGGACAAAAAATTTACTTTACTTTTGAAAACAAGGACATTTCTATCTGACTCCTAACTTTGGAACGGTAGTATATATATATATATATATATAAATATATTTATGTTTGTGAACAGGGGTACACCTCCAGGGTACACCTCCAATCTGAAAAACAAACAAATATATTCCATCACATCCAGACCAATTTCTAATATAGATATTTGTGTTGTACATGTCTTCAGTTATATTACACAGCTTGCTTGCACATATATGTATATATGTAACAACAGCTTGCATGGACCTATGGGCCACAGTAACATGGAGTCCTCCAGCCGGGGTGGGGGGATGGGGCAGGGTGGGACAAAGGGCGATGGGGCTCTGAGAGCGATCTGTGACAGCTGGCAGGGCTTACCCCTGTCCTCTACTCCAAGGCCAGTGGCTTAATCTTTGATCTCTGCGAGCTGATATCACCACCAGTCACCCATATCTCTGAATCCCTGTTTTTCTTCCCTGTCACCATCCCCCACCTCCACCATCACACACATAAATACACACACACACATTGTTAATATTATCAGTACTAGGGATGTGGTGAAGCATGAACACTTTTTCAGGTGGTGTTTACACTTCAAACAGGTCACTTGATTACTGTTAGCGTTTACATTGGTGAAACAATGTGTTATACACCATTCTGAACTAAAGCTACTTTTTGTACAAATTACAGCATAGATCCCTCTCCATCACATGGCTGAAGGAATTAGAGAGCACAGAAGGTGGGAAATAACCGTGGCTCATTCTAAATTGTATTAGAGGAAAGGGTCCAAGATCACTCGCCTCTGACCCCTACCAATTCAGGCAAAAAGACAGGGTGAGAGTAATCGAGGAAAGATGAACTGAGAAGGAACCACTGTGTTTCGGTTAGAAACAATGGATCTGTGTTAGTTGGCTTTTTTTTGTCTTCGTCCCTATACTGTATTTGATACACTGTACTGTATTTTGATAATAGCTAAATTGCAAATGTTTGTGTAGCATTAATAAGTGAATAAAATAATCTGTCCACATGAAATAAAAACAGGGAGTATTTCTAAATCAATTTTGGGGCCAATATCTCATAGTCATTTATTCTTATATACCTGGGCCCATTCTCTAGTACATACAATAAGCTTTAATTTTTAACTAATACATTATTATTATAATATATAATGGGTTCTGAGATATCTGCAGCCTGGTTTTAAATTTGTGAACTATTAAACACACTGTCAGAAATAAACTAATCATTCACTGAGGTTTATGTGGTATAAAGTATCAATGCAGCCTGACCAAACTCTAGCAGTGGTCCACCAAAAAACATGGTGGACCATTTCTCTTGACCACCGTTACAGTCCGTTACACAAAGTTTCAATATTTTAAACCAATGAAAGACGAATCTAGCATTCCCAAATCCAGTTACAGGATTTTAGTAATCTCATCCATTTTGTTATAAAGAGATTTTCATCATGATCTTGATAACTAGTTATTGTTAGTACACTCTGCTAGCATCGGGAACAAATGAAAATGTAAATATGGGCCAGTTCATTAGCTTATCTAGCTATGATTACAATGTGCATTTACAAGTCAAGTCAAGACAAGTTATTTTTCAGTCATGTGTCTAAGTTATGTCTAGTAATGTGATCGTTTGAGCACTGAATTTAGAAAGATAACGGACAAATGTAGCCCTGTACCCCTAATGTGTGTGACCTTTGGCTTTCTCACACCTGTGACGTGTGTGGTTATTCTCCAACACAGTCTGTCGTGTGTTAAGGATTACTTAAATCGCTGTCAAAAACCTATCCTGTTTCACTTTACCATATTTAATGTTTTCACTGATTTATAAGACAATGCTGTCATATACAGGTGCTGGTCATATAATTAGAATATCATCAAAAAGTTGATTTATTTCAGTAATTCCATTCAAAAAGTGAAACTTGTATAATGTATACATTCATTCCACACAGACTGATATATTTCAAGTGTTTATTCCTTTTAATTTTGATGATTATAACTGACAACTAATGAAAACCCCAAATTCAGTATCTCAAAAAATTTGAATATTGTGAAAAGGTTCAATATTGAAGACACATGGTGCCACAATCTAATCAGCTAATTAACTCAAAACACCTGCAAAGGCCTTTAAATGGTCTCTCAGTCTAGTTCTGTAGGCTACACAATCATGGGGAAGACTGCTGACTTGACAGCTGTCCAAAAGATGACCATTGACACCTTGCACAAGAAGGGCAAGACACAAAAGGTCATTGCTAAAGAGGCTGGCTGTTCACAGAGCTCTGTGTCCAAGCACATTAATAGAAAGGCAAAGGGAAGGAAAAGATGTGGTAGAAAAAAGTGTACAAGCAATAGGGATAACAAAATGTGAAACAAAACCCATTCAAAAATGTGGGGAAGATTCACAAAGAGTGGACTGCAGCTGGAGTCAGTGCTTCAAGAACCACCACGCACAGACGCATGCAAGACATGGGTTTCAGCTGTCGCATTCCTTGTGTCAAGCCGCTCTTGAACAAGACACAGAGTCAGAAGCGTCTCGCCTGGGCTAAAGACAAAAAGGACTGGACTGCTGCTGAGTGGTCCAAAGTTATGTTCTCTGATGAAAGTAAATTTTGCATTTCCTTTGGAAATCAAGGTCCCAGAGTCTGGAGGAAGAGAGGAGAGGCACAGAATCCACGTTGCTTGAAGTCCAGTGTAAAGTTTC
>JACXGI010009056.1:0-31503 GCA_016801175.1 Esox masquinongy
ACCCGCATAGCTGGACAAATATCCTGAAAAATGATTTTGAGTTTTTCTACAAAATAGACTCTAAACCCCCTGAAGCTATCAGACTCAAAACCGGTTACTATAAAAACATAGAAGCGGTTGTCTATGGGATGAACCAGGCCTTAAATGAGAAGATTAAGAATGTGTTTTTAGGTTATGACAATATTCAAAAGCGAGTAAATATTGTGAGTGAGGAAACCCAGTCAGCTATCAAGACTCGAGGCAGTTTAGCCTACATATTAGGGATGCGTTCTGACAGATCGCTGGAAACAAAAGATAATTTGAGCCCATTGCCTGTAGACATACATGCAGGATTTTATAACATGTTTGTGTACACGGATATTATATCTTTTCAAAGGGTCGGAGACAGTTTTGTGCCACTCCTACAGACAGTTCATATAGAAGGAACAGACAGGGATATTATCACAATTAATTATGCGCGGCCACACTATGTACCTGTAACCAAGAAGTATATTGAAAACATACTGATTGAGATTAAGACGGATCAGAATAAAAATATAGTGTTCGATTGGGGTAAAGTGATTGTTAAACTCCACTTTCGACCGGTACAATCTTTACATATTGAAAAGATGTTACATAATCCGCAACTTGACCCTAACCGGTACATATCTTATTATGTTGATCAAGTAGGGAACGGACTCCCTGGTTATTATGGCACCCCTACTATGTATGGTTCAGGGGTTGGCGGTATATTTCGTAATCTGTTTAGAATGGTTTTACCACTAATGAAGAGGGGCTTTAGTATAGCTAAGCCACATCTGAAACATGCCGCGAAAAATATTGTGGGTGAAGTTATATCGAACGTTATGAGTAAATGTACAGCATCAGATCCTGAACAACAAAGAGGATCCAGTGGACTCATGATGTTGGTTCGCAGAACTAAAAAGAGACCCCCTGGTGTGCGGATGCCTCCCCCTAAAAAGCCAAGGTCAGTGGTTAAAATAAAATCAGTAAGTCAGAAGCGGTGCAAAGGTAGGAGGTCTGCAAAAGGAATAGGTGAAAGTATTTTCTAAAAAAAAAAATGGCTCTTTTACATCGAATGTCAACTGAAGCAATAAAAACAGAGCTCGACCTTTTTTCGTCCCCCATGACTCAATTTTCTATAGATAGTGCAAATTATGCCGAGATCATGTCAATCTCGGCCGTTACAGAGAACAGCCCCATAGAATTCCTTATCCCCGGTCACGGTGAGCAATACTTGGACCTGAATAACACTCTGCTAAACGTCAGCAAGTGACCAAGAAAGATGGCGGTAATATTCCAGCTGATGCCAAGATGGCTCTCATTAATTATACTCTGGCTACCATCTTTTCACAAGTGGACGTGACATTAGGAGATCAACTCATCAGTCAAAGCAGCTCTACCTACCCCTACAGGGCAATAATGGAATGTTTACTAAATTACTCTGTAGACACACTAAATAAACAATTTGCAGCTGGCTTGTTTAAGCTGGAGTCTGTCGACCCCGCAGCCGTTCCACCAGCTGCAAATAGAGGGCTGATAGCTCGAGCCGGTTACACTAGAAATTCCCAAAGGGTGGATCTTTTCGGAGCAATACATCACAAGATTTTCTTTCAAGAGCATTTACTCCTAAATGCCGTTGATTTAAGAATCTTGTTATCAAGAACAAAAGATGAATTTTGTCTGATGGCTGCAGCCGACAGAGATTTTAGCTTAAAAGTGCTGAGTGCCTCGCTGTTTGTGAAAAAAGTTTCTGTATCTCCGGCCATTCGTTTAGGCCATTCTCAGGCCTTAATGAAAGGAAATGCCCTTTACCCCATTCAAAGAATTACCATGAAAACATTCAGCATACCCAGAGGCTCTAGAATTTCCAGTCAGGACAACCTGTTTTTGGGATCGCTACCCCGCTACATTGTTATTAGACTGGTTGATCACGAAGCCTGCACCGGCAGTTTTGATAAAAACCCCTTCAATTTCCGTCATTTCAACGCAGAGTATGTAGCCCTCTGTCAGGACGGACGTCAAATTCCTGCTAAGGTCTTCCAGACTAATTTCAACAACGGTCTATACGTTAGAGAATTTTATAATCTATACCTGGCTACGGGGAGACATTTAAAAGATCTGGCTTTCCCCGTTGAGAGAAAAGATTACACATCTGGCTATGCCCTGTTCGCTTTCAACTTATCCCCTGATGATAACAACACAGGAAACCTTTCACCGGTCTCCACAGGCAGCCTGCGACTGGAAATGCGCTTCCGGGAACCCTTAGACCGTACGGCTACTATGATCGTGTACGCGTGCTCCGATTCCATCTTGGAAGTAAACTCCCGAAGACAAGTCTTGGTGGATTATTATTAATTAAAACAAAGATGAACACCCAAGAGATTGTGAGTTTTATGCAACGAATGGTCGTAAAGCAGTTCCGCGGAGTATGGGCTTGTGACAAATTACCTAAGGATACCTGTAGTAATAGACCCGCTATGTTCATTGTTAATACCCATCCTAAATACATGCCTGGGGAACACTAGCTCGCCGTGACTTTAGAAGAGGAAGAAGGCAGAAAAATCACAACTTTTTTCGATTCCTACGGGTTTCCACCGGGATTTTCCCAAATCAATAAAACAATTTTTAATCAGAAACGGATTCAAGATATATTACAGCACTAAACAAGTACAGGATGGATTTTCTACAACCTGTGGTCATCATTGTATTTTCTATCTCTTTCAAAGAGCCAGAGGGCTTTCATATGAAGATGTTATATCACAATATTAAAGAAGTAATGATGTCATGGTAGATTGTTTTGTTAGAAAATCTCTAAAGTGTTTAAATGTACTCCCTTTAAAACCTAAAAGTCAGTGTGCATGTTCAAGACAAATGTTTAAAGAAGGCCATAAATGCTAAGTTTTTTTTGTCAAATGTATTTTTATAGAAATAAAAATCTCATTACATTACAATTATCGATTGTGTATTTATTCAGAAAAATGTAACCAGTCTTCTGTATTCCGCCTTTCAAATGAGTGTCTTTTGGAGGGAACCGATTTTACATTTTGTATCTGTTGACGAATTTTATAATTAGCCACACCTGCCAGAGATAAATTGAGATCAGCCATGGTCTCAAGAAAATCGGTCCATCCTAGAGGTCTTCTGTCTTCGGATATCTTGTGTAAGGCAGTTACATTTTTGATCAAGTCTATCATATTAGAGCCTCTTAAAATTTTACCATTACTGATGAATTCACCCTTGTCATTCCAGCCAGCTCTTCCTTTTGACCCCTTTATTTTATTCATAATGTATACAACATTTTTGCGGCTATGTGCCGGAGTATGCTCGAGCATGTCACTCATAACAGCATCCTCATCTATGGTGTGATCCTATAGGCTCCCTGGAACAAGAGGTTCTGTAGCCGCCGTCTCCGGTAGGGAGAGGCTCAAGTGTCCTGTGTTATTTTCATCTTGTTTCAACAAAGACAAATACCTTTGTAAGAGTTGACAGTATTTCTTTGCCTTGTCATAAGGGTTCATTCCTTTCATGTTCAATACATCCTTCATATCCGTATCCAGATCCCTTTCAGCCGTTTGTCTAATATAGTTTCAGGACCTTGTTGCGTAAGTTTATCCAGCTGATGTTGAGGCACTAAATACATTTTGTTAGACATTAGCTCCCACTCCTGGGGGTGATCAGGTTACTGAGGAAAGGGAGGGCTACGCTTAGAAGTGGTAGGAGGAAACCGCCCGTCTGCTGTATGGCACGCCTCTTTTTTTAAATACTGGTCCTTTTATCTGCAAATAGCTTGATCACTGCCTTTTGCCTCTTTAGTTTTTTTAATTGTTCCTGGCTGAGTGGGATGCGCCCTTTAACATTCAAAGCAATCTGAGGGCCAAAATAAGATCTGAAGAACAATGGACCAAGGCAGACTTGCGTTCCTTAGGGCTGGCTACGACTAGGGCTCTCAAGAAGGGCAAATGTCTTTTTAAACATGCAGACATGTTTACTTTTTCTTTGGGATGTAAACTGTTGGCCACTCCCACGGGAACAAACCTGTTCTGAGTCTTAAATGTTCTGGTGTAGAAGCTTTAAGGTCTACCAGCAAATAGGAAAATGCTTCTTTTGTTGCGTCTTCGTGACTTTCCGTGAAAAATGCTCGTCTCTCCGGATACATTTGCTGAACCAAAGTGTTAATCTGCAGTTTGTCTCTAGGATTTTTAAACAAAACCTTGTAATTGGAGTTCAAGCTAATGGTACGGCTATTTTTACCCTGGTGAAACACATTTTGTGCCAAATAGAGCACAGATAAGTTTCGATGATGAGTATATTGAGTAAATGCTCTGGCAATTTCAGGATGTTCACTACCTGCAAACAGCATATCATCCAAAACTAAAAGATTATTTCTGTTAGGAGGAAAGAGTTGATCATCATTCAATGATTCAGGGATTCCTTCAACAAAGTTTATTTTTATTTTCTTCAACATTTCATCATACATCGGTTGATAGCAACTATAACACCACACTATATTATCAAACTTCTGAGTTAATACATGTTCAGAATTTTCTAAAACATTTTTTACAAAACAAGTTTTTCCATTGCTGGATGGTCCAACGACCAGAGCTGAGAAAGGTAAATGCAATCTTGAATCAAAAACTTCTTGATCGGTGGCTGATGCAGGATAACCTGAAGCCATCTGAGTGCCTCTCAAGAAAATCTTGATATACTCTTTAAAAATAGTATCAGATTTTCTGGCAAAGTTCCACACTTCATAGATTTTAGCCACAATGTAATCTTTCTCTTGAGCTTTATTGAACTCCTCTGTAACCCATACACCTGTCAGAGCTCTCTCTTCATCACAATGATCACAGGGATGTTGCTGATTATTGTTGTCACTGCATGTGCGACAAAGAGAAAAGAAAAGCTTCCCATTAGGCCCATGGGTTGGTAACACTGGAAGAAACAAACCCCGAGGAGGGTAAACAGTTGCCTTAATCAGACCGAAATAGTTTTGGGGCAAGTCAAAGTCACTATGAATGATTTCAGAATGGCCCAGAGGAAAGTGGTATTTGCTCATGACATGAGGATAAAGGGATGTAAAGTCACTGTACTCTATTGTTTCATCCTCTTGGGCTAAATGCCTTAAAGTCAAAGCATTGGTGTGACCACCAAATAATGCATCTCTGGGTTCCAGGGGTTCTGGCATGCCCAAATTATCCATAAAAGCTCGAAACTGAGGGTCAAACCTTTTCAAGTGAGCCCACTCGTGTTCCCACAAAACCACCACTTTCAGACCATAACCAACCTGTAAGGATTTCTGTTTGTCTTGGAACTCTAGATACATGTCACCAAAGCTTTTTTGGGTTAAAACACATATTTCCTGTGGCAAAAAGCAGGATGTACATCCGTGAAAGAAACATCCGTTGTACTCAAAAGCTGTGTGATAGCTACGTGATAAGGGCCAAACCTTTTTTCACCCCCCTTCAAGGCATGCTGAATAAAGATGTTTTTTGTCTCAGCCAGGTACTCCAACCATTGGATGGAACCACTAGAATATGATTTGTACTGCCTCCTATAGTTAACAGGGGAGAGAATGGCTATAGATTCCCCTGTCATAAAATGAGTACGATAGGTTTTCATACAAGCCGATGCAATAGTTATACAACTCAAGGGATCAACCCCTGCGTCATTGATTACTTCCTCTCTGAACTTGAGACAACCTTCACGCAAGATAGCCACATCATTGTCACAATACATTTCCATCTCTTTATGAAAATCAAAGGTCTCATGACGGACTGTCTCATACCACGTCATAAACTTCTCTCTCTCTTTGTCATTTGATCCGCTCCTTACATTTCAGGACCGGGGTAAGGGCCGATGTAACTGAGATTCTCCTCAGAGCTGAAAAAATGCGGAAACCAACCTTTAACAGCTGTTTCAAAACCGAGAGCATCGGGCATTGAGAGAGTTTCATGGGAAGAAAGCTAAGACTGTCAATATATCGTTGATCAAATGCGTGATCTATAAAACACAACACCTTGCTTCCTTGTGTTATAAGAGTAGGAGTTACGCCTTGCACTATCAAGGGGTTTAAAAGAAGGTAGGAGTTATAACCTCTTGAATTATGGGCTATGAAAGTGTACTTTCTATATTCGTTTTTCCGAAAGTGTTTTAAAAAGAGCATGGCACAATTCTGTCCCTTAGCCGTCCACTTTTTACCCTCAAAGGTCATGCTAGACACAAATACAGGTATATGTAAACCTGTTGAGTCATTCTGTTGGGTTTCAAAGTCATAAAAGAAAGTCCGAGGGCTTCTCTTCATTCAAAGATTGAATATAACATTCGTGGACCATTTCAAATACACCAACGTCATCCAAAAGCCCTTTACATATTGGAGAACGTTTTCTGCTACATTTGTGTGGTTCAGGGTTATTAATTTTTAGATTATAATTGACATGGCATAAGGGACATCTCTTATTAATGTCACACCAGCTGGCAAAATTACCTGCCACAGGATGCCTTAAGGCCAACTTGTGTTTTTCATAACAGTATGTTGAACGACATGTACGGTTACAGTCATAACACTTTGTGAGCTGCAGGGGCTGATATGGGAAGTTCGCATCAATGCATACTGCACAGTTATACCGACAGGAGTGCCCTCCTAATCGCGTAAAGCCTGTATGACATGACCGGCAGATGTAGGCTACACCCAAGAATGCCTTAATGTTCTTAATACCATAATAATGATTGTCTTGTACAAACAAATACAGCATTTGTGGATGAGGCTGTAACATGTTTTGGAATTTCAAGATGGCCGAATCATGCCTACTATGATAGAGAACCACCACTTTGATGTCGAGTAAGCTTTCAAATTTACCTATATCAGAAAACGCTACATTTTCATAAATGGACAAACCCACTGCTCTCTGAAATTTAGTAGCTATCTTTACTCCTTCTATATCACTTATACTGGGATTCAATAAATACGCAAGACAAATGGCAAAACATAATTTGTTGTCCGCATTCTGAGGAATAATAAGATATTCCTTTTTATTGTTAATTATTTCGGATTTCAAAAGAGTTTCAGCCTTCCTCCTAGGGCAGCCCGCACCCTGAGGAGTTCTCAATATTTGCACAATCAATTCTAGGGTATTATCAGCCAAGATTGATAAATTGGACTGTACAAGCCTTTCAATCATATCCAGAAATTGATTCAAGTTTGCATCACCATTCTCCATAATATAGGATACATTGTTTCGTATAGAATCACCCCTAATTTATAATTGCAATACATCTCTAGGCTCGGCGTAGGATGGAGCTCTTTCTAACAGTTCTGTTAAAGTGGTTAACACATTGACATAGAACGCTGAATAATCATATATTTCATTCATGTGAACAAAATTAAAACGCTGTCGGATTTCAATGTTGCTGTATTTATTGTGATAAACAATATTCACATTTCTATCAACACCTCTACCCTGTTGATTTGCACCTGAATGGGAGGCCTGTGGTTCTAAAGGAGTTGATGGTCCAGGATTTAACTCCGTAATTTGAACACTTGAATGGGAAGCCTGTGATTCTAAAGGAGTTGGCGGTGTCATGTGAGAAGCTGGTTCAGGATTTAATTATTTTATTTTTCTAATCAGAGCATCATAGTCAGGGTTTATATGTGATGCTTCTGGACTCAAAGCTGTGATTAATTCATCATAGTTTATGTGTAATGCTTCTGGACTCGAAGCAGGTGTCTCTGGGATTAACTCATTCATTTGTTCAAACAGCGCTGAATAATCAATGTCTGATGGTTCTGTATCTAAATGTTGTGATGGTGTTATGTTAGAAGCAGGATTTAATGATCTAATTTGATCTATGAATGCCTTATAATCGGGTTTTGGATCTGGCGGTGGATCCATTTTTCAGATGTTTGCCTATGAGCCTTGGAAGCTTGTTTTTCCAGAAAGCTTTATCTTGACGCCGTTGACAGCTTAATAGATCGAGTATACGTGTGTGTAACTGATATTCCCTAGCTTTTACAAGCCTTGCAATCTCTTTTCTGAAAAACAAATGTGGATCTGCTTCGTCTTCACTATTAGAAATCTCAAACAATGATTCGCGAGGTGGGGTTATAGAAGCAACAAGACAGTTACCCTGAACAACAACATCATTACTTCTAGCGCTCGTCAAGCCGTCTTGTCTCAAACCGTCTTATCTCAAATCATCTTGCTCTGGAGTATGCGGGGCAAGTTGATCAGCACCGCCATCTTGCGGATCTTCGGAGCCTGATACATCTACGTTGTCTGAAAAGATTAAATAGACCTAATTAGAAAAATGTGTAGTACGTTTTACAATATAACGTTTAAGATAATACTTACCATCTCTTACAACTTGAGCGCTAGGTAGAAACCGATCCAGGATTTGTTGTGGGCAATTTTGCAGAGAAACAGTTTTGCTGTTCGGGTAAATCTCGGTACGCCTCGTCAGAATCTGTAATTAAACATTTAAAGCGAGAATGGGACATAAAATGCTTTTTTTATTTTACAGAACGAATAATAATATTCTTACCATAAGCACCTGCTACGCTTTTTTGCTCCTCTGGAGCATTTCGGTACGCCTCGTCAGAATCTGTAATTACAATTTTTTAAAACGATAAATGAAGCGTACGTAAAATAATGATTTATTTTTTATAGAATTCTTACTTCTTGCAGATATCCTGGATCAGACCAAGAGCTTGGTGAATAATTTCGATGCACTTGCGCTGAAATCTGTATCTGATTATTTAATAACTTCGGAGAAGAAGGAATAGTCGGAGCGTAGAGTTCTTGTGAATTGTCATGAAAATTGGGATTTGTACAGAAGGGGAGTAGCTCGTCATTTCCATCTTCACCATTAAATTCCTCTATACGCCTGGAAACAACTTGATGTGAGAGCAGGTTCCATGGTCTATACAACGATCTTGATTCCAGCGGCGGAGTGTCAGCTATAAAAACAACATTACAGTTTTAAGAACAATTAATTATATTGAAATTATATCAATAAATGAATTAAATCTCACCTATAACATATCCTGATAGAGAGGAACCGCCCGGAGCTTCGACCTCTTCTTCAGGCCTTGATTCCGTTAGGTCGATCACTTCCGATAGAAACTGATCAAACGACATGTCGAAAATCCTAAGAGTTTAGAAACTCATTTAAGGGGCTTTCATCATCATCTTAGTTAAATATAATGTTACATTAGCATCATATCTTACCTTTGTTGTGTTGAGAGAGCAAAATCCTTTTTGAATTGGCGAGAGTTTTTTCTTGAGAAACGTTTTCTTGAGTTATTCAACGAATGACTGAACGGTAAAGAGAGAATAATGAAACTCTATAACTGCTTTTGGGGACCGTTTACCAACCTATTTTATTGCTTTTTGACATTGGGTCATTAGGGTCAAGAGATGTCTGGTCAGTTTTGAGAGAGATGTGCGCAGGTGTCAAGCTTTTCATTTTAAATATCCCAACGTTTTAAATTAACTAATCTGTTATTTAAATGGCCCCAGCGTTTTAAATTCTCTCTTTGCCTAAAAAAGTTGTGAATATTGTAAAGCATGAGAGAAATAACGTTCCAGTCGTTCACAAGGAAGGTAAATATCTCTATAAAATAATTCACTTCGTTTGCTACGTTACCATAAACGGGACAGTCAACTATAACCGTGGCATTAGTAGTTTTGTAGACCATACAACCATATATTGAGATCCTAACTTTAATATCCTGACGTTCAGATGCCACTCTTATAGCTCTCAACACTTTTCTGTTTACGTCAAACTCCGTAGCAAAGTCTGGACCTATATTGACTATGCTAAACACATTTTTACACATATTATACCACTCATATAAACCGATCAAGGGTTTAAATGCACCCTGTTCTAAAGTGCTACCGCCTTCAGAATCTGTATGTATGGGTTCTTTCTTAGTAGAATAGATCTGTAATAGTGAATTGATTGGATCGTAAATATATTTTAAGTTATTATCACTAGTTTTGATCTTGCGCTCTAAATTCTCTGGTAGTCTATGAATGAGCCTTTCAATGTCTGAATCTGTATACCCTGGTAATTTCGGGCAGAATGCATCGTTTGTTCTAGCTGACATATTTTAACCAAAGGTAACTGCTGCTCAACCCCCATCCTTGCATCTCAAGAAACCCTACACCCTCTTTTCCCAGAGAAGGAAGCCCCCGAAAAACAACTGTTTCTTCGGTTTCTACATGAACATACATACATACATTTTTACTCATAACCCTTTTTGACCTACCCTTCTCATCCCACAGAATCACCTGCTCTACCCCTCCCTCTCTAACTGGACATGTACACACACCCCCGGAAAAACACAACTGTTAACAACCCGGACATAAATTAACAACCATTAAAAAATCTTTTTTCATAATCCTTTTGACCTAACCCCTCTCATCCCACAGAATCACCTTCTCTACCTCTCCCTCTCTAACCGGACATGTACCCCCCGGAAAAACAAATGCTACCATCCGGTCATAAATTAAAAAATCATTTTCATATTCTCACACATATGCAGCTGTCAAAAGGTCAAAGGTCAAAGCAATAAATCAATTCTGACAACCGACGAATCCTATTCTCTTCTAACATATGTTTCTGAGAGGGGGAGAAGGTCCATGTCAGGCATTTGTCTGTGGAGAGCTTTGTAGAGAGAACTCCTTAAAAACATTTTAAGCATTCTTCTTGGCATAATTGATGTCTTAAAGCGGTAAAAGCTCAGTAAACATCAAATAACATGAATTATAATACAGATTTACAAATTCTAAATATCACATTTCTAAAACATTAATTTGAGTTGCCTCTTACCTTATTCCATCAGCACACAAGTTACTTGGTTTCCGAACCTCCATGCTATCAACCGGACCAGGCTTCACACCCTAAAGAACTAAAAGAAGGAGTAACATAACCTTTTGCAACAGACTTACTATTACATAGGATAACTAATGTATGTGCATTGTTTTGTGTACTGTTAAGACTCACAAGTGTTCTTGGCTTGTGCCAGCATTGTTCTGTCTCTGTGCAGCTGTGAACAGGTGGTGCAGCAAGAGTGTTGAGTAGTGAGAAGTGTGCCGTCTGGTAAAGACGAGCAACCAGGTGGTTGCACATAGCACTTCCTGCAACTCAAGAGCAGTGGCTTCGAACCACTATCACTGGTACAGAGTCCTTTAACATCTATGGAGTGAAGAAAAACATTATGAAGTGCAGAAATTAAGAGCACATAATTCACCACAATGTATCCAGGTTAGGACTGACGAGGTGCACAAATCAGGCCCTCAAGGTCGGCCATGAAGACAACTGGAGAAGTTTAAAGGTTTTGTTTCTTGTTCAACAACCCCCAGTTATGTATACTCATGAGAATACTCATGACATACAATAATCTAGTGATTATTATAAGTTTAAATGTAAACACTGTCTCGTACATACAGGTCCGGAAAAAAATAAGAGACCACTGCAGCTTTTTCTTTCCTTTCCAAAAAAGTCAAAAAAGGAAGGTTTTGAGTGAGGAACAGAAGGGTTAAAATTAAGAGACCACTGCAAATTGAACGCTTCTGTTCCTCACTCAAAACTTTCCTTTTCAACTTTTTTGGAATAGAAAGAAAAAGGTGCAGTGGTCTCTTAATATTTTCCGGAGCTGTATGTTGTCCAGAATGACAGTGTCCTACAGAAGATGTTTTCATAGCAATGTTGCTAGTATCTACAGTATCTATCATCTCTCCCTACTCGCATGCTGTGCGGCTTTACGCTCTTCCTCATGGATTTGTGACAGGCTGCCTTCCCTGACAGTGTATATTTGTTAGATATGGTGCAGAAAATATGAAATAAAACCTATTGTTTGGCATTATAGCACGCTAGCATAATTATATTGCAAGCTAACACAAACACGTTCAGCTAGATTCCCTGTAAGATAGCTAACATGAACTAGCTAATGTCAATGTTACATTCACTGAGGTGCTAAGTAGTTGTATCTGCGATTGCAAATCTGTCATTGCCTTGGCACTTGTCTTCATAGTTGTCTATGTAGCTTCCTATATACAACTTGAGCCCATTTTCCTTCTTGCTTGCTGGAGTCTCGGAGGCGGATTTAACTATTCGATATACATCATTAATGTTAAGTTGAGGCAAGTCCTGGAGACACCTTGTAAAAAAAAAATATAGTGCTAGCAATATTATCGCTACTGGTTTGTAATATGCGGGACCGAAAACTGGCATACCGGTAGAAAGTGGGCATGGAACATTCGGTCATGGAATGTGCATAAGGCCTTTTTAAAATAATCCCAACCAAGAAGAACGCGATTTAAATGTACCAATGTAAGTTTATTTTATTATAATTTAATTATAATCCTACGCTGAGTGACTTCACTTGATTTTTCAACCAGAGGTAAAACACCAAAACACTCCCTTGCACTGCCCCAAGTGGTCTGGAGCACTTCCGTTGTGAGCAGCTTCAAATGCAGTGTTTCTTCAAATGTTGTGTTTTGGGCTAATGCTATTGTGTTCTGGCCTGATGCTGTTGGGCTGTGAATCAATGTTGTTGTGTTGTGAGTTAATATAGTTGTGTTGTCACTTAATGCTGTGATGTTGTGAGTAGTTGATTGTTTTCTGAAATGCAGCGTTTTTATAAATGTTTCATTTTTGTTAATGTTGTTGTGTTTTCAACTTTTGTTTGCATAGCTAATGTTGTTGTGTTTCATTTTGGTTAATGTTGTTGTGTTGTGTCTTAATTTTGTTGTGTTTTCAACTTTTGTTTGCATCGCTAATATTGTTGTGTTGTGCACCCGTGGGCCACCATAGAGCCGGCCAAGAAGAGCCAATGTCTCTTACTGAGTGAGTAAGTGACTGACTGACTGACAGTAGTGTCATGCTGGCAACATTAGAGATTCCGTAGCAACAATAAGACATCCGGTTTTAGTATTTTGCCTTCGAAATAAAAGTCTGCGGTTAATATTAAATGAATATATTTTGCCACTTTGCTTAGTGTATATTGTAAAATGTCACGCCTCCGCCTCCGCGTGCGCGCAGGGGCGGGCGCGCCCGCTCCTAAGCTTCAGACGCGCACCTGTTCCCAATCACCACTCATGCACCTGTTCCTAATCTCCTCATTACCAGCAGTATATATGCACCTCCCTGCCGGATCAATGGTTTATGCTCGCATACCACATCTCGCACTCTACTCGACCAGACTTCCCGTGTACCGACCGATCCCCCGTTCCCGACCATTCTGCCTGAACGTCTGTTCTCCGCCGGAATTACGACCTCTCTCCTGTCCCCGACTATTCTGCCAGCTCCCTGATTGTACTGCTGCTGCCCGCACGTTCTCCGACCATCTGCCCGTCCCTGACTACTCTGCCTGCTGCTCGTCTGTACTTTCGCCACCGGTTAGTAGGACGCCTCGCAGTCCGTCCCCGATGGTTCCGTTTCTCTCCTTCCCAGTCCGCGCTTGGGTCCTTACCTGCTGTCCTGACAGTAAAATTGTATTGTAGGAAATGTTCAGGAGACTCTATAGAGTGATTATATGCAAAAAAAATCAAGGGGCACTGTGTATTCACAATTGTTGCTGGCATTTTACTCCGCCCATACCATTGGCCACATTCCAAATTGCTGAACAGCCTTCAATTTAGATCCATTATTCTTTTTGTTAATGGAGGTGATAATCACCACTTGGTGATCACTTAACAATTCAGCCAACGATCTAATGTAGTTGTCAATGACTTACATTAACTGGTCATTAGCCTGCTGTACCACCTTTAGAGATGTAGGTTATTTTATCTGTGAACACATAAAATTAATGTTTAAAGTGTGAATGTGATACTGAAAAGAGAGGGAATGTTTGCATACTTTCTTTGTAAGAAATGTTGTTGTTCCAGTTTTTAGCTACATCAGAACAGTACCAACATTACTTAACTACTGAAAACACCAACATGTAATTATATTCCAACTACCAAAGTACCAAGCTATTCTGCAAAATGTAGTGTAATTACCAGTTGAACTAAATTATGCAAAATCTCGCTCACTGCTCAGCATTTGTCCAAATTGTAATTTCTTAGAAAATTTACAATGTTATTACTTCAGCTTCATGACTGGGTTTCTTTGATCATCTATAGAACTGTTTGCAGTTCGGATGACCTTTGCACTTTTTTATCAGTTTTATACTTTATTTGACTATGAAATTAACTTGTGCTATAGTTATCCCAATCATCCTTTCAATTGCCAGGTAGCATCTTGTTCACAAATCTCTCATTTGATAGGCCTGTAAAATGTGAGGGTTTGTCCCATCAACCAGGTTAGTAGGACCAACCACATTTGCAGACAATCTTTGTTTGGACTCTGCTTGGATCAGCTTACATTTGCACTGAATCACTGTTCAAAAATTTCCTCAGCGACTTTTGAAGAGGCTTTGTTTCTTTAACAGGTTGGCAATTTCTTCTCAATTTGTTGGTGTTGCTGTTTCATTCATGTTGGTATGCATATGTTGTTAATTTCATTTGCCTGAGCAAAATTCTGATTGATTGAATGATTTGTATTGCCAAAATGTAGAGGCTGAAAATCATTATACACAGATTATCCTTAATGGCTTATTTAGATTATTTACAATAACACTCTTAAAAATTATTTGTAGCAACATTTCCAGAGAGGTTTAATAAAACAGTTAGCCTAGGGCTAAATGGCTGAGACTCTTTAAAGCACCATGGACATCTCTATGTTACCAAATTTATAGCATATGGCGGCCGTGTATGTTGGTCCCGAAGGGCCAAAACCCAGGTCTTCATTCTCACATTACTGGCATATTCTGACTGGAGACACAATCTGAGTACAGTTGAGTCAGTCTGAGTGCTAACTTCCTCTAAGAAACAAAACACAGAAGTGTTTTGCCCCTCCAGGACCAACATTGTGCAGTCCTGTAATATATTTGTCTCCAAGCAAATGTTCTCGTTCGAGACAGCCAGAAATAATATTGACTTTTCAGTCATGACAGGAATGTTATACCAGTTTGGCTCCGGCCATGCAGCAAAAAATTGGCCACATTCGGAATAATCCCCATCCTAAGCGTCATAAACTCCAACTGCCAAGACGGAAGGAGATCATCTTGGGTAGAAAGGTGATTAACTAGTTTGAACTGTATGTACTGCGTACCCCATCCTGTTATCATTTAGTACATCTTTTTTTATATTGCATGTTTGATGTAAGTTCTGAGTTGTAATGCCCCATATTAGTTGTTTTTAGATTAAACCTAACAGCCCACATTAGGAATTTACTATGAAGGTTTTAGGATGTGCACATTTTCAAAACAATATATATATATATAAAAAATGTAATTATTGGGATAAATCTCTAACTTTCTTTCCTTATAGTTTGTCCTGGTCGTTGGTGATTCTCATCTCCATGCCTTAGTGGATAAAATTGTACCCCTGCCAAATCGGGCTGATTCCACTGGTCGACCTTCCATGGCTTTTGGCTTCATGTCCACTCCCGGAGCAAGAGCTTCACATCTGATGGCAGATGTTCGTGGGGAGGTGTTACCCAAAGGCATTGTCCCAGACATAATGTCTGATCGCTCTTGGTAACAACCTTGAAGCCAGCCCATCCATCGCTCAGGCAGGGGAAGAGTTTAAACAACTCCTCCTTGCTGCTAAGTTGAGATGGCCTCTGGTAAAACTTTAACTGCCATTACTAGTTGTATAAACATGTTACTGTAAATGAAATGTGCAATTTCCCAGACGTTTCTGGAAATTACTAAAATCTGTCAATACCACATCAAATTATTTTCAGATATTTGTCCTTGATTTTCCACACTGCATTGATAGGAAAAAGGACCTAAATTACCAAGAACTGCTGGCCCTGGAGTATGAAACCCAAGCATGGGATCTGGGTGTGACTTACAGAAGGGAGATGTCCAGCAGTGGCCCAAAAAGATTCATTTGAGGGATGCCAATTATGGCTACATTCGTTGTTCTGGGGTCCAAATTGTAAGCTATCTCATCATTTAAGGTAATTTCTTTACTTACTAGTAATGCAAGTTCAATATTTGTCTAGGTTAGGGTTAATGGTAAGCTTAGGTTTGTATGCTGTGACCAGAACATGAATGTAGTTTTTAATCATTTCAGGTTGATCTGGGTGAACGTCAGGTTGGTCAGACCACTGAACTCACCGATGCATCACCTGAAGGTACTGCCTCTGAGTCTGGCCTGGCAGAGGATTGTCCAATGGTAAGATTTACTTTTGTCATCCAATTCCATGTCAGATTTCTTCTTCTATATGTTTATCTTTCATTTCATGTAGCCTAGGTTTACATGGAAATTCTTGAACTGATGTATACTTAGTCCTATACATGTATATATGGGTCACTAGTTAAAGGTACTGAGTCCCCATGTTTAGATAGGAAAAGGAATGTTGGAGAGGGGGAACTGGTATTTGTTTATGGTCATCATTGGATGATCTTAGAAGATCATTGGGTTATCCATTAATCAGTTTAAACCATCAGTTTATCTGTTCTTTGTCTAGATGCTGTGTGTCCCTTAGAGTTAAAAAGGTTACCCACAAGGTCCTTGGTTTAATGTGGGGGAGGACAGCCTGTCCCTTGGTTAAAACCTAAGTATTGACAGAACAAAGGGAATGTGTATTATTGACATAGGACAGCTGGGCAGTAACTAACCACGGCCACGGCCTCTTGAATGTAAAGTACCCCAGATCTTAGAACCTTAGAACGGTTCACCCTTTTCATATATGCTGCTGTAGTTGCTGATCTCCCCTCTCTGGCAGAGTACAACATCTCTGGTAGGTCTTACTACCTTTTATGGGCATACAGAGTTTTATGACCCCCCCCCACCCTCCCCAGTGCGTGACCACAGCTCGTGACTTTACAGCTTCCACTTGTAAACAAAGGAGCTGTCCGACGAACAGAGTCTAAAGTTTAATTCACAATGAAGCCAGACACTCCATCAATCATAAGGACATATATTTTGGATGCCTGGGACTTACCTTTATCGATCCAGACATCTGAGAGGCGACATCTTTATTGGAAAGTGGAACAGTTTCCTCTTACAAGGTAAGCTCTGGTTTGGTCTGTGCTTGAGATAAAGCTTCCAATTCAGTACCAAATGAATTGTTAGGTTCTTAGAACCTTAACCAGCCTATTGGCTAAGTTATCCGATCATGTATGACTGATAAAACATATCCACTGTCTGGAGAGTCTGGATGCATATTTACGCAATGGATGTCCTATTTTCCTCAAGCGTTCAATTGAGTTGAAGCTAACGCTCAGTTAGCATAGCTTTGGGTTAGATTGACAAGTCTAGTAGTCAATTAGATTGTCCCTTCAGTGGTAGGCAGATTTCCCACGCGGGGGAGGGCCTCTATATGGCTCCTCATTGCGCAATAGGTCGAAGGTCCCATGGAAAGTCAATGGGATCAGAATGTTTGTGTTTTTATTGTAGAAAATGGTTTTCTATACTAAACAAATAGCATTATAACATTACAGATGTACATCAAACAGTGGAATGATGTAATTTACAAATTTGAAGTAAAAGGACACTTGGAAATGGCTCCTGACACCACTTACTAAAATAGCTGCCAAGATCTAGCACTTATATCTATCAATCCCCAATTTTTTTCTGATAATGTTGACATGTTTGGGTAACCATAGGATGTGTGTATAGCTGAGAATATCAATATTTGAGTTTTAGCCTGTCCATGAAAGAATAGAAAAAGTAAAAACATTTCTTTTGTTGTGTGTTCTAGCTTGTGCCTGAACCTTCTTTCTTCCAATCTACATTCTGATGAATTCCTCAATCTCCCAGGCGTATTTTATTCAGAATACCTTCACTGTGCATGTCCTGACAACATATGTGCACATAAATTGCAGTTATAATGGGCAATGGCAGTATAGGCGGAAATCTCACTGTAATAAATATGGACTGTTCATGTATTTTCCTCAGATTCCTCACAGGCCTGTTATGATAGGCTTAGGACGCATTTCTCTATTTGCAAATATAAAATAAACTGTTAATTGTCCCAAGAGAATTTTGTCTCTGTACTTACTTCCATTAAGAGTTCCTATCGATGGAATTACCATCAGTGTCCAGAACATGAATGTAGTTTTTCATGATTTCAGGATTATCCGGGTGAACGTCGGGTTGGTCAGACCACTGAACTCACTGATGGACCACCAGGAGCTGCTGTCTCTACAGAAATTGCTCCTACCCATGTTGCTTTTCCATCAATTCAGCCATATCGAGGCAAGATGCTTTTTGTGCCAAGCTGGCGTGCAGAGGAGTACTATCAAGAGATCCACTGGGTATGTTATTGTGGTCATCAAAATATATTTAACGGTGCATTTTACAAATATCCGCTGGTACAAATATCCACTGTTTAACCTGAAATATTCAAATAATTTACAAGGTGCTGTCAATAGTGGTGACATCTGCAACACCCAGATCCCCATCAATGGTCAGCCTGACATGGACTCCTTAAAGCAGTATGAGAAAAAACTGCAGGGCATACTTCACCCACTACAAAAGTATCTGGCGTTACAGTATTTGGCTTTACATGCGAAGGTTGTGGACATTGTTCTGTAATATGAATTATATCATCGTTGTGGGAATTTCAAAGCTCAGGAAGATGGAAGTAGTTGTGGTCCTTATGTGTGTTTGTTTGCTTAAAGCAGTCCTATTTGGAGATAACACGAATTCATTCATTCAAAACAACATGAGATGTTCTATTTTATATGAATAATCAGAAAAAAGGTTATTGCATTCATGTCAGAACATATTCAGCAGATGGTGAACGCCATGAAAAAATTCCATCCACATTATTACAAGAAGATTAGTCTGCAATAATGTGATCATGCAATAATGTGCAGTTGCACTATGGCTCTCAGAATGTTTGTTGTATTTCAGGTGCTGATATCCTGACCCTAATCTTACATAAGGACATCCAAGACATCTGCTCTGTTACCGTCTAGCAGGAGGTACTGGCCCACCGGGGCTCTGAGACAATGTCTGTACCCAAGCAAGAAGATTATGAAGGGTTATCATTTTCTCTACAGTCCACAAACCGTACTGAAATACCCATATACAATACAAGCCCTCCTACTTCTCAATTGAAACATGTATCTTCCACTATAAGGACAAATACTTTTTTTTTCCTCAAATTAAGCTATGGCTTGAATGTAGTTGTAATAAAATATATCCTTCTTATAGAGTTGATTGAGTTGAACTATTTCTAGTATGTAATAGTTGGAAATTGGTTATGATGTGATTTTGTTGTAAAAATTATTTTGCTTATCTAAAAAGTATAAAACTGTAAACAGTCTTTTGGGCTCACCTACATCTCTAAGGGTGGTACAGCAGGCTAATGACCAGTTCATGTAAGTCATTGACAACTACTTAAGATTGTTGGCTGAATCGGTAAGTAACCACCAAGTAGTGGTTATCACCTCCAACAAAATGAATAATGGCTCTATTCAGCAATTTGAAATGAGGTCAATGGTATGGGCGGAGTGAAATGCCAGCAACAATTGCAAATACAGTGCCCCTTGATTACTTTGCATATAGTCACTCTATCCACTCTCCTGAACATTTCCTACAATACATTCACTGCAGCGTATAGAATAGTTTTTTCTGTATAGGGCAATATGTATTTTTTATCCATTGAGTTGCATTGTGGCCAATGGTATGGGCGGAGTAAAATGCCAGCAACAATTGCAAATACACAGTGCCCCTTGATTTTTTTTTGCATATAATCACTCTATAGTCTCCTGAACATTTCCTACAGTGCATTCACTGCAACGTATAGAATAGATTTTTTGAATAGGGCAATGTGTACATTTACAGTCTATTATAGTTTTTTTGCATTGGGGTCTAAAGAGGGTGTGGAAAATATTGTGTTGCTAGATGTAGCACACCATTCCCTATGATTACACAGGTTTGTCTTACTCTACACACTCTTCTGAACATTTCCTACATTGCTTTTATCTGTGGAATATTCAAGAGTTTATGAGCTATGAGGCAATATGTGTTCCATATTCCGTCATTGGCATTGTCTGAATTTTGCCCTTGGAACGTGTTTTAAAAACCAATTTTTATTGAAATTACTCTTAAATATGATCAAATCTGAATTGTTGTCAATGTTCTGAGAGGAAAATGTTCTTAAACAATGAATAAATTCAATTTATATCAGTTTTTAAGTAATTAATTGGCCCCCTTTAGTTTGACATTTTCCTAATTTTCGTGACCCGGAAGTGTTTTTTTAATGTTGCTCACAAGACGCTGATCTGACCGACCCGTGTTAAATAGCGTAGTGGTTAGAGACGCGTACTTGCAACCAATAGATCCCACGTTTGAATCGCGTTACGGTCAAAGCAAATTTTGCATTAGGATTTGTTCTGGATAGGTAAAAACTTTGCTGCAAGCTTCAGTAGCTGCGTTATAGCAAGCCTAAAATAAACTGTTCGCAGTTATATTGCGACTATTTCTGGTGGATTTTTGAAGTACGCATCCGTGCATGATTTTTGGGGTAATATAGACTAGAGCAAAACCCCCTGGGCAGTAAAAGAGTAGGGGTTTCCACGATTCTTTGGTCTTTTCACTTGACGAAAAAGTCAGTTATCATCACCTATATTGATAGTTATTGTATCAATGTCATTCACAAATAAAAGAAAAACAAATGTTTTTGTGCTATGAAATAGCTTAGGCTGTGTTAAGTTCATATTCAGTCTATATGGAGCCAAATTGAGCTCAAATGCATTGACTGAAGAAAAGAAAAACGTAACTGAAAGATTTCATAGTATGAGAGACCGTGGAACTCCTCTAGTTTACCCCGATAATGTTTTCTAATAAACATATCGATTCTCATCTGAGGGAATTCTGTATCTTTGCCGGCTTCCAGGGCCAGGCGTATCTAATGCCACTCGTCGGAGTAATACCCTCACTGTTGAACAAACAACTGTGCCTTGCGTTGCGATATTTTGCCAGCGGACATTTAATGTATTCCATCGGTGATGCTGAACATTGTTATGGAAATTCTTGAACTAATGTACATTTGAGAAATGTCTGCTTTTCTATTGCCTGGTATGTAACTCTGGTCTACATGTCTGAATAATATCAGCGGATCATTAGGTACTCTGACCATTTGTTAATCTGCCTAAACCAACAAAGGTATCTGTCCTTTGTTCTTCAGGAATGTGGCCGACTGTCTTTTACGATGTTCCCCTACCCCCCTTGACAGTAAACACCTAGGGCAGGAAGGATAAGGTGGGGGGACAGCCCACCATTTGGGTAAAACCTATGTAACATAAGACAGCTGGGCAGTATCTTACCACACCCCTTTTAACTGTAATAAATACTGACTGATCATGTAATTTCCTCAGAGATTCCTCAGAGGTTTATTCTGTAAGCTTTTGACGCATCTCTCTATTTGCAAATAAACTGTTAATTGTGCCAAGAGAATTTTGTCTCTGTACTTACTCCTAAAAGAGTTCCTATCGAAGAGTTCCTAACACATTGGGGGTTCGTCCTTTGGATACTAAACCTGAAATCTCAAAATCATATCCTAGCGGGTCAACAATGCACGGCCGGAGAATGGGTCTCTGGAGCCTAAATCCTCCCCCGATCGTGGGCTAGCTACGAGAGGGGTGAGAGAAAAGGCGCCCGGCTGATGTGAGTTTCGGGATTGTTCAGTACAGGCACCCGGAGTCAAATTTTGAACTCAGGAGGGAAGGGCACAATGCAGTTAAATATGGTTCTGGTTATATGTGTTAGGGCACATTTAAATCTGCAGACAAAGTTAGGGCCTCGAACATCTCACTTACGGGCCGACAGGTCTATTAACGATGTTAGGGCATGTTAATTGAGATAAGAGTGTTAGGGCACTTCTATGCGTTAGGGCGCAGGTATATGTGTTAGGGCACAAGTATATGTGCACATTAAGTTAAAATAGTTCTGACGTGCGGGGTGCGCTTACATTAATTGAGATAAAAATAGGTCTGTTGTTTCGCCACGCATGGGTTTATTGGATTTGATAATGGGTAAGTGTAGTGGTAAATATTTGATGGCGAAAATAATGTAACTGTGGTGTCTGGACGTGTGTACTATTGTGTATTTGGGAGTTATTAGGTTTTCCAGTTAATGGCGTTTTCGTTCGGAGATACATGGCCTACCGGGCAGATTGGAGGAATATGGACGAGGTAACGTATGGGAGTTGCAGAAGGTATAATAGCAAGTTGTTTGGAAGGCGTAGGCTACGGTATGGTCTGTGGAATGTGGTGACTGATGGAAGTTTGATTTAGGGTTTATTGATCTCTGTGTTGTAGTTGTTCTCGCCCAGGTTGGATCTGGATTGTCCCTCTGACCGCCCGCGCCCTCCCGCGGTGTTCCGCCAGCCTGGGACTTTTACCACTGCGCCAAATACCCGTTTCGTAGTCCTAGTTATCTTGACACCTCTTACGAATGTTGCCAATTCCAGGCCAGTCGTGAGAACTACAGTCTTTAATTACTGAACACTCCAAAGCTGATTTATGTAGCGACTTTTCACAAAGAGGAACCGCAAAGGAACTATCAACAGTCAAGGACAGTTAGAATCCTGACTGGCAGCAGCTCCAGCATAGGACATTCTTCTACTCTTCCCTACTTTTAACGAGTGTCCACCAGTAAAGACATTAGGATATTTCGTGACTTTTACCCCGTAACCCCCCCCCTTTTCAACCCCCCCCATTATCCCCCCATTCTTTTTCCTACCCTCCCATGTTTATTCAGCCACAGCGTATACCAGTAAAATACTTTCACTTTTCAAGTGCAAAAAATACAGTATTTCACAATGAATGCGTACAAATAAACAGATGTACAATTGTTAAAGTAGTGTAAACAAGTTAAACAAGAAAATGCTTGTATGTACCCTGACAGCGATGCAGCAACAGAACGTTCTTTAAAGTATACAAACAATTTAACAGGGTTACAAGGTAACAAGAAAATATGTTACGTATATAAATTCAAGTCAAATAAATATTGGGACACATTACTAAAAATAGCAATGTATTTAAAGATAATGCAAATAGTTATGTTTAAAGTGGAAATGCTTGCTTGCAGGTTCCCACACAGCAATACAAAATAGAAAGTTCTCAAAAGGACACTGGCGGCCAAAGGTTTGGAATAATGGACAGATTTTGAGCAGTAATAATAGAAAATAAATTGTCAATGTGAACAAAACCTTTACGCAATGCTAACCTCACAGAAATGCACCTTTAGAAAGGCTAAAAACAAATAGCAAAACATTTTAAGTAATGGACAACAAAATAACTACACCCTAATAAAGATACTAAAAACTTTTTACAATAGAGTGTCTGATAGCAGCAACTGAGACTTGAGTGTGTGTGTAAATCAGTCCAGTTCAAGTGACCTTCACTGATCAGCTAATTTGATCAGGAAACCTAAAATTCAGTATCCACAACAGACATCATGTCCTCAGTTGCCCGGTAGGGTTGTGGTGGTTGTGGATGTGGACGTGTGGAACGGTTTTCGTTTTGGCAAACTGCAACTTCTCTTCAGCCACGAGTTCTTTCAGCCAACTAGCCAAAGCCTGTGAAAGTACAGTAGACAATAAATTGATAATGTCAAAATGGTACAATGTCAAACTGTAAAAATCTAGAGCGGTCCAAACATTACAGCAAGTTATACGCTTCACATTTAAGGAAGCTAAAGGTGTTAGGATAAATTCAAATACATATTAAAATTACAAGTTTGCTAATCTTTTTTACAAGTGTGCAAACCTTTTTTACAAATAAAAACATTTGTCACTGTTTTACCTTCATATAAAAAGGGATATACACCCATTTTAGATGTGGCCTTATTTTATTTATTTTGTAAGAGAAATGAGTCATCACTTCCAATCAAATATAAAGCAAATGTTCTCAAAACGTGTTTTTTCTTTCTACACATTTATAATCAAACCTGTCGCTTGCGGCGCCACTGTTTGATGTCCCTCTTTGCTGCTTTGTCCAGGTTGTCCATGAACAATGTTTCTCCC
The DNA here is from genome assembly GCA_016801175.1 of Esox masquinongy. NCBI lineage: Eukaryota > Metazoa > Chordata > Actinopteri > Esociformes > Esocidae > Esox > Esox masquinongy. The sequence goes on from JACXGI010009056.1 coordinate 24,043, forward strand.
TTTGTGTCCAGTATCGGCTTGCAGCTGCATCTGAGAAGTCAAGTGTGGTGTTTTAGCAATTATAATATGCTTTATAATCCTTAATTCCTTAATTCAAAATTAGAGTTTGCAGTCAGGCTATTTCTTACCTTCAAAGTCAGTCCCGCTCCATTCTTCATCAATACATTATAGATAAATCTGATTACCACTAATTCCAGCACACCAGTGTTGTGTCGACTGTTCTACCTGAGATATGAAAGACAAAACATTCCTTTTTCAGTACAGTATTGGAGCCATCTATCGCAGTTGATGTACATATTCAACAAATACAGTAAAGCAATAAATGATAAAAATTCTAATAAAATTACAAACCGCACAAATCTAACATAGGTACTGTAGTTAAACGTTCAAATTACAGATAATATATTTTGTCTTGCTCGACAAAGACCAGGCCCCGGGCCTTCCATCGAGCAAGCTGTTAGAAATACAGTCAATAGTCTGGTTAATTTGCTAGATATGTATGTGTATAAATATTTCTATATAATGTTTTACTAGGGTTTGTTATCTAGTTACAATGCGCTTAATATTGCTTTCTGTATGTAACAATGGTACCCAGCAAGCTAGATAGCTGTAACACAAAACAACTTGTTACCGAACGTACTGCTAGCTAATACTGTAAGCACTTAGTCGACTCTGTTTTCGACTCTGTTTTGTTTGTAGTAACAAAACTACTAGGACTGCCTTGAACTGTTGTCGTGTTTTCAGTAGCCATTTCCATGGCTTGGTGAGTTGAATAGAAATTGCTGGAATGCATTCTCGATGCTTTACTGAAATGTTAGACTTTGATTACAACCACCAGTAAAACACAATTGCGAAGTAAAACATTCTCGTGAGTTTAAAAAAGAAGCGGGGTTGTAGTGAACTCCAATCCTCTTAATTTTACTGGTCATTGAAAATCGTCACGCCCTCACTCCTGGTTTTTTCGCCAGATTGGGTTATTTAGTTTTCCATCAATACGCTCTCCTACTTCCATTAATTTGATTAGCCATTGAAACATATAGTCTGTGCCGAGACCGTCCAGTTTTGAGCCATAATCGGAAAACAGTGTGTCAACTCCGCTCTTTTATTTATTTAACACCTTAAATGTAATTTGCTCTAATGGACTTGAGTCTAGTCAAATGATGGACTTGAGTCAAGTCGCTATAATGTCAAAGCGGAAGGCAGATGATCGCCAACAGAGAAACTTGCCAATGCAGCAGTGTGCACAAAGTGCAAAGAAGTTTGTGGACACAAGCTAAGACAAAAGCAGTGAGGAAATCAATAGAGACTGAAAAGAGTGAGAATAACCAACTGACCAGTGTTTCATTTGCAATTACTTCTGATATTATTTGCCTTCCCCGTAAAAAGCTGTTTGTCATGTCAAATGAAGATAGAGAGGATCTGCGTAGGGTTTTCACATTATTATATCCATTGTGAAACCAAACTTTTGCACATCTGTAGATCGACCGGTGCGTTGGAGAAGACCAAATGTCGATTCAAGTAAACAAAAGAACTCCCGCACGCAGTCTGCGTAACATGCAATAAGAATTTAATAACAACATTTCGGTACCAACTTTAGGTTGCCTGCTGAGTGTAAACTGTTGAAATCTTGGTACTGAAACGTTATTTAATTCTTATTGCATGTTACGCAGACTGTGTGCGGGAGTTCTTTTGTTTACATTATTATTTCCAAACAAGGATCTTGCCATTGTTCAGCTGTCATTGTTTCTTGAACTTGGCAATATAACATCAAACTTCTTGTGAATCTGAATCCTCAACCAGCCTTTTTATAAAGGCTTTTATTCAAGGACTCCTTTGTTATTTTATTTTTCCTTTGTTGTCATAGTAAACAGCCACACATTGGAAACAATAAAAATATTATTTTGGAACAAATTTTGTTGTACAAATTATTTTAAAACCATATAATGTACTAAATATATTTCAGTGTGTTAAAATTGATAAAATTATTGGATTTAAGTGATATTATATACAAGTTTACAACATTTTAAAATAACTGGGTCCATTTTCACTCAATGAACTATTTCTATATTACTATGTGTCCAAAAGTACAACACTACGTATACTGCTTTTTTCGGTACCAACTTTAGGTTGCCTGCTGAGTGTAAACTGTTGAAATTAGAATGAGGACAAAAGACGTTAAGTGTTAAGAATTAATTTGCCTGTGCAAAGTTTGAGGAGTTTCCAGAAATGTCAAGAGCTGACTTTTCACGACTGGTTAAAATTGTTTTATATTGCGACTTCTCTGTCTTGGCCTTTTACCTGTCACCATTACAAAGATTTTTACTTCTATGGACACACTCCGAAACAAGCCTTTTCATGCAGTGTACATCGTCCCATCTCGTCCGGCGACACTGCATCGCTGGAGACCAGTTCCCTATAATCGACGTAGCCAACCCAACTGGTGGCCGAGATAACCCTCGATTTGTTTTATTCTATGGCCTGGATTTTGGGAACGTGGTGATACAGTAGGCTGCCTGGAGGCCATTTTGTTCCACTTTGGATGTGTTGGGAGAGACTACGCGGGTCAAGAAAAGGATAACATGGGGGGAGAAGAAAACACCAGATACGTAACTTCTGTTGGCCCAGCCGGTGTTTACAGCGGCTAAGACCAAAGAAGACTACAGACCCGGGGTTGAGGAAGAGACTATGCTAACCGCTACGTTTACGATGGCTACCACTAGACATTCGATTGGACATTGGGTTTGGGAAGATACTCGTGGGAATCAAGACGATCGATGTAGTGTTCCCGCAAGAATAGAGACAGTTCCGGCTACCTCTCTGGCCTCGCCACGAGCGACCCAGCGGGAACACGCAGGAACGCTAACTGCCTGAGGGAGGGGTGCTGATGGTCAGAGGAAACGGACCAGAGAACATCAACCGGTGAGATCATACCTTAACACAACCCAGTTTTTTTTTCTCTGACATATTTAGAGAATACAGGATTTATAGCTTTTCATAGGATTTAGTAAACTAGGTGGTTGGTTTCAGTATGTCAGAATTGATGGTTTTGTGAAAGTATGGTTTGTATGAGTGATTTTTTTTTTAGGGTATTTCAGTTATAGCTACTATAGTTAAGATAAGGCCATTGTTGTTCCATGTCCTGATAGCACTAGTAACACTCCCATGCGGTCAACCTATTGTGGGGCAATTCGTGCAGGATTTTAAACAGTTCTATATTGGTGGAATTGGTTTCTGTGCTAACGTCTGTGATGCGAGAAAGGTGTCTCATTTGTTTTTCGACAGTACTGTAGGGGAATTGAGCCCCTATGTCTCCTCGTAGAACCTGTATCGTAGGTAGGGGAGATGTGGGGTCCAGTGGGCTAGCAGTGAGCAGACCTCGGGTTGATTTCCAACCACGTAGAAAGAGCGCCGATGGCTTAGGGGCTATATCCATTGCGCATCTATGTGGTGGGGTATAACCACATGCTATGCTCAGAGGACCTCACAGATTTTGTCAAGCTCGATGTCCACCAATTTTAGAGGCTTTAGGATGGAGTAGGGATTGCTCCTGTAAAAAGCCAAAGTTGTTGGACAACTTGTGGTTTGGCGAATAGTAGAGTTAGTGAAGCTGTATAAGCGCGCGCACCGATTGTCCTTGATCTGTATACGATCATGACCCAAGTGCCGGGCATTTGTGAATATCTTGTTGTGGTTGACCTAATAAATGCATTTTCCCTTTTGGTATTCCCTGTGCATGAGGATTCTAATTGGCTGCATTCTGTATTCTTTGGTGAAATATTTGGTCTCGTTTACCGAGATTGATGTTAACCTGGATTTTTTTTTAAATTCGCTTTTCGCTTTGTTTGGTATACACTTGGGTGAACGCATTTATTGCGTTGGTTATGTGTTTCTCTGGCCCATTCTAACGGTCTTTGCTAAAGATCCGATTCCACAACATTGAAATTTATCCCGTGTTGTGCTGTTAGCTGGCACACGTGGAGATATTCGTCTGATAAATTAGGATTCTATACAATGATAATGTCCTAAATTTAATCCAAGTGATAAATTGGAAATTTGTACAATGATGATTTCCTAATTTGGTAAAATATAGTCCAGTGGTTTCCTAGTAACAGGTTAAAATATTGTGTTTCTCTCCTTGTATGAAGTAGTAGAAGGAAGAACCACATGGTGATAGTCTTTAATGTTAAGAAAACACATTGTTTCCCATGAAGACTGAAATTGCATCCAATATAGTCACGGCCTGCAATAGAGGGTAAAATACCCAAAGCATGTTTGTTTCCCCAGGGTACAATTAGATGTCCTATTTTGAATGTTGAATTGACTTTGGTTAAATATTAGTTTTTCTTTGTTTGTGTTTACCAATGATAACTGAGAAAATACTTGTGTTTTAAATCCGACGCCTGATACTCGTTAATGGAGTTTAAATTCTAAAATGGTAAACTGACAAATGGACAAATGGGGTAGATTAATGTGACAGTGTTTAGAGGTCTAGATTGAGTGTCCTTGGGATTACTCACTGATTGTACCTTGATTTTAGTGACATCATGCTGTTTTCTGTTAACATCACCTTTCTTGAGAATTTTTTTTCTTACTCTCCACCCTACTGTTACTGTGTTGATAAGACAAGCACATTTTTACAAACCGCAACGAAATTTGATGGGTAGGACAATAACTCTGAACCTTCGGTTAACGGAAGCGTGACATATCTTACTACAGACAGTCTGAGGACCATGTCACATTTTTATGTGTGGAAACTTACGTTTCATTAACATTTTAAACAATCCCTTTGGCCTTTCTTTATGGCCTGGGTGGGTATACCTTACATGGGTATAGCTGGGGGCTTCAGGAAAAGGGGCATACCCCCTGGGATGGCCCCGACCATTGTTTCCCATTAAATAAGGGTAGCTATTACTAAGGGTTAAATTTGTGTTCAGACTTTTCTCATCTGTGGTAATGTCATCTACACGTGCATTTTCGGTTTTGGGATAATTAAACATTAAATGAAAGTTAAATATGTTTTCCTCAGAATAGCTTTAATGTTGAAATTTATAATTTTGTGACCACCTGAAAACTTAGGTAGAGACCTAAATTCATCCCCCATTGTTGATGTTACAACAATTTTAATGTCAATAGGACCACAGACGTGGTCGAAATATGCATTTGGGTTTGGATGACCGCCACTATTTAAGATAAAATAGAAATGCATTGTTTGATGTAAAATCTAAGATGGTCATGGTTGAGTAGAATATATCTTACCGTTTTGATTTGGTTTAGCAAAGTAAGAACTAATTTGTTGGGATGAATAGTGACTATGAGAATGTGACTGTTTAGTTTGTTTGATATTTGAATAAGTAATCATGTTAATCTCATGCATTATGGAATAAGCAGGGTTTTTCCTGCATAGAGGAATTTTTGGCGCCCCCCAAACAGGTTTTAGCGAGCGCCAAAGGAAAATCACCAGCGCCAAAATGATAAGAATTGAAAAAATATAGCATTTCAAATCCTCTCCGAATGTGTTTAATAGCAATTTATCAAACAACAGTTCAACAAGCCGAACATAAACCGAAGGCTAATGAGATCCTCTAAACGACGTAATTTTCCCATGTCGGTTATTTCGTTTTTTAAATTCTGTTAATACTTTCCCCATAAAAACATACTACCGCGTGTGTAGTCACGTGACTCCACCCTGTCCAGTCAGCCGCATGGAAGCAACATGGAGAACTCAAACGCAGAGTCAACTGAGCAACTTGTACCAAAGAAAAACGCAGTGTCCGTCGTCTGGACACATTTTGGCTTCAGTAAAGACGACACCTAACAAAATTAAGTCACGTGTAAACACTGCAGAAAAACATTTACGGCGATAAAAGGTAATACCACCAATCTGTTTCAACACTTGGAGCACAATCACGTTACCGAATATGAACAGTGCATGAAAAAAGAGAGACTGACAAGCGCCCAGCAACAGGTGCCTCCACAAAGCAGGTGTCGATAACGCAAGCATTTACCAATGCTGCACATTATGAAAAGGATTCAAGAAGATGGAAAGAAATTACGGACGCCATTTGTTACTACACCGCGGCTCCCATAGCTACAGTGGAGCATTAAAACTCTCAACAGAAGATGCACTGTGCCATCGCGACCATATCTTTCCTAAGCTGCGCTGCCCAACATGTACAAAACATGTCGTAAAAAGGTAGCTGCTAAACTGAAGTCTGTTCAGCACTTTGCAGCCACATCTGATCTCTGGTCAAGTAGGACGATGGACCCATACTTGAGCCTTACTTTGCACTACATTGACGATGAATGCGCAACAGATGCCTTGAGACGGTATATTTTCCAGTCGATCACACGTCAGAGATGATTGCACAGGGTCTGAGAGATAGGCTTTCTGCGTGGCAACTCACAGAAGAGAACCTCGTGGCCATAATGACAGACAACGGCGCTAATGTTGTCAAAGCTGCACAGCTCAATGGATGGACACGGCAGCAGTGTTTTGGACACAGGCTGCACCTTGCAATCGGTATGTGCACATCAGCTTAACAGACACAATGCTATAATATTCAATAATATAATTGATATCTGGGTGGTGACTGGCTGCTATATTATTTCTGTTTGTTTGTATGTGTCATAAATGATAATGAGTATATATTTTTATATGACTTTTTATTCTCCTTTTCTTTGCTGTGCTGATGTTCTTGTTAAGCACTTTGATACATGTGTTTAAAAAGGTGCTATATATATAATATTTTATTTCAGCACACTAAATATTGTGACAACAATAAAAAAAACTGTTCATGTAGCTCCTTAATGTTACAATGTGCTTGATATTACTATGTCACAAGGTAAACTTAACATTACAAAACAAAGCAAAATACAAAACTAATCAAAATAATGGTTCATTAATCGTAATCGAGGTAAAATGCTCAACTAATCGTGATTTTGATTTTAGGTCATATCGTCCAGTCCTATAGACTACCATGGCATTGTCAGATCCTTTTATTTAGTTAATAAAAAGAGGAGGGTGAAATGCTCTGAAGCAGGATGTGACCTCTGCAACTGACTGCCTCTCTCAACCCCACACCTCTGTCCCTCAAACTCACTCCCCTCTCCCCTTCCAATGTTTTAATAGAATTATTTTTTTAACCAGTTTTGTTAATGGGGTTTCATTTATTCAAGCATGATAGACATTTTTGTTTATCAAATGGTCAGAAATAACAAGAAAATGCATAGATTTCTGTCATAAGGTAACTCATTGCCTTTACTGATTAAGTGTAGTCTGGCCCAGGGGCATGAAGGTGACCAGAATGGCTTGATACTGTCCTCCCTTGCTGTCTTGCCAGGTGGGCTCTCATCGCCACTGGGATGCCCTCCCTCCAACGCCATTCGGGGGCGGAGTCACTGGCTTGTTGTTGTCTCTCTGTTGCGCACTTGTGCAATTGGCCTGTACTCTGCTGGCTATAC
>JACXGI010009057.1:0-31509 GCA_016801175.1 Esox masquinongy
TGTATTAGTACTGGTCATACTGTATTAGTACTGGTCATACTATATGAGTACTGGTCATACTGTATTAGTACTGGTCATACTGTATTAGTACTGGTTAGTCTAGCGGGAGTTGCTGTAAATAATCTGTTGTACATCTGCTAGACAGAGCAAGTGATAATTTATACATTTTGGGGTGATCTGTTTTTCACACAGAATCATATGCATGTTTGATTTTATTTCCGTTCATAATACATTTTACTCAAGTAGTTGGGAAATAGGCTAAAAGGCCTGTTTAATAATTATTTGATTATTGGTTAGTTCAGAGGAATCGAACAATAGCTTTTGTGTGGGAGATAGGAGCTTATGATTTATAATAATATAAAGACATTGTCTCATATTGAAATTGAAGTTTTCTCTGGTGAACATAAGTGAGTCTGGATAAGTTGATGTTTCTGTAGTGAGTAGGACACTATCCCATTTGGCCTGCAGAAAAAAAAAATGAAATGTCTGTTATAAATCACCGCCGACTAGTATTTATGAATATTTGAATAATTTGCAAAAAGTATAATAATAAACGTATGAATAATTTGCAAAAAGTATCTTTTCTCTCGGGGGCGGTGTCTAATCTGCTCCAAGCTGACTCTTTATAAAACAAGGCCATGTTTCACAGTGTCTACACTTTGTAATGTCAGCAGAGCAAAAGACCAATAGCCTTTTTCTCAATCTGTCTGTCTTTTATTGGTTTGCTGGTAATTGTTTTATGGTAATCAAAACAATTGCATGTTCCATAAAACATACATGAGAGTCTGTAGAGTTTTTTGCACATTATATTACAAAAGCATATAGTTAGTTATTCTTTGATTCATTTTGACAAACATATTGTAGTGTTAAAAGGCCCAGAGGTAAACTATGTTATGTCAGATTATATTATATAATTGAATTAGCATGTCTCACTTCATGTGCTAAAATATGGATGAAACCAGTGGCCCCATAAAAAAAACACTTCAACTATTAATGAGATGTGTCACTTATAAGCTATGCCTTAAAAATAGTATTAACCTGTTGTCTCACTGAGAACTGACTATTGTCCTCTGGCTCGTTCTTCACTGTGTTCTTCCCAGAGTACACTGGATTCCACATGAAAGCCAGACACTAATTTCAATAGTACAAACGAGAGCAAGTCCCCTTCTTTTGCTAAGTTAAATTATAGACTTATATGTTGAACACATTGATAGCCATTCAGGTGAATTCCCTGATCAAAGTCTAGTTAACTACTTGAAATTTAATCAACTTGACTAGCTTGTCATCCTCGCACAAGTGTAGTTGCCATGGCAAAGGCAGTGACGCTGGTGCATTGTGGGCAAATTCTGCTCAGCATGTGTACAGCCATGTAAGTCATATTTGAGAGGGTCAAACCCCCATTGTGTCATTGGTAAATGGTGACTGATGGATGACTTACAAATAGTAAGTCATTATTTATGATGCTGTGATTTGTAGATCAGACAGGCGGCTGGAGTCGTATTGATCCTTCTGAACATGGACGTACTTACTGTAATGGGATAAAAGCAAGGGTGGAGGTTATGAACAGGAACTTTACTTGTCATCCATAAGATTTAATAGACTTCTTGATGGGGGTGGTTTCTCTTCTGGGGGTTTTGTGGATTCCCCTAAGTGAATTTAATGAGTGACGTTGATTTCTCATGTTCACTTGGACAATGTGTAAAGTGAACCAATACAATAATGAAAGGGCGGATTTTATAATCCGCCCCTTCAGGGCAACAGTTTGTCCATCAAAATGCTTTAAATGGAAGAAAAATATATTTCTTTATAATGGTTACACTAATATTTTTTTTATTATTTTAATAAGTAATATGTTTGATACATGTGGTTGGAGAAAAAAGAGAAATAGAACTGCTGCAATATTATTATTTTGTGTTTACAATGTATACAGAGGTAACCCCCAGAAATACAAATAACTTCTAAAGTCTTTCTTCTATTAGTGGGCACAATAATTTTCCACCATTTTCTCTGTTTTTAAGTGGTCTGTCTGTGAAATCAGGAAATTGTGTAGTAACACATAGCTATATATTCTGGTCTGGATTCACACCGATTTGAGCTAGAAATCCAATCTTTATCAAGTTTAAAATGGTATGTTTTCAACTTCTATACTGACAGTGCAATTTATTTTTAGCAATTTTACTATAACTACTTCACATGCTAAAATTGACATAGGTATTATGTTCAGATACATTTCTATTTCCATAGCCCCAAAAGTATATGTTTACCTAGCCAGCCAGTCTGGCTAAAGCCAGCCTGACTATAGAGAAAGGTCTCCATTGTAATATAAAGGAAATTAGAAAGCCAAGGGCTTTTCCATTCAGTACTAATAAGATGAAGGGCATGCCATAAAAGGCTATAAACAACATGCTCTGCTCTTAAAGGAAATGTCCCTATCCGGTGATGACAACCATTAGCCTGGCTAAAGACCCAATAAAGGGACTTACAAACCAATCAAATACAAGCCTTAGCTTGGGTGACTACACAGAGAAGGGTCATCATTCCAAAGTACCCTTTGAACACAACTTTTTCACAATAACATGCTTTTAATCAAGGTTTGTGGTACACAATGTCAATGGTGTTATTCTCTTATTTCCATATGTTTGTGATTCTATTTATTACTGACAGCATTTTGGCACAATACACAAAGAAAAGGATGTGAAGGGTGAGTAAAGAAATGTATTCAGACAGGTGTAGACAGTCACCAGGGCAGGGTTAGGTTAGTAGAAGACGGATGTTTTTCAGGAGAGTAGAGTTAGGATGCAGACAGCCTCCATGAGGCAGAAAGGTAATAGGACGATGCTTTCTATCAACCAATCGGTGACTGACTTTCAAAAGTTTATTCCAGAAGCTGTGATAAATTGTCCCAACCTAATGCACGTCAAATTACCTCATGTGTTCCCGAAGGTCCTTTAAACCAATCTGACTCCATCTGATTCTCTACCTATTTCAGATTGGCAGACAAGCTTTTTTTAACCAGTCATCCTGAGACGCATAATCACTGTACTTTTCCTCTTGCCTGTAGCTTTGTCACCTGTCCAACACTTTGACAATCCCATAGATGATCTATATGTTGGTCGATGGTGTCCTTGACAAGTCCTCCCAGTGTTTTGCCTGATTTCTGTACTGTAGAAGCAGCAGTGTTATGTATATTTGTCTCTGTCCCGGGTGGAGGGTGAAGGAGAGGCCTCTTCTGGACCTCTCCTCCCCTGACATATATCCTGGAGGTTGGGTCCAGCCCCGCTACACCATGCCTTCACTGCGCTTGCTCCTCCACACCACTAGGGCGGTCATGAGCAACGTGACCAGGATTGGCACCACAATGAATGGCCCCAGGATACGGTTGGGCGGGTCACGCAGCAGCCGGCCTGTCGGGGCGCAGTCGTGGAAATAGTGCTTGTGGATGCGTATGAAGAACTCGTCCACCGCCCGGTTTGGCCAGAAGCAGTCCATCTTCAGAGCAATCAGATAGGTGCAGTTGGTGAGCTCACAGTAAGGCCTGCAGGGAGAGACAGAGGTGGGGGGTCAAATCAGATCAACTAGGACAAGGTTGACAGTCTTTCATAATGGGTTGAATAATAGCCTAGATATTTGAACATCTAGGACGATATGGGGCTCTACATTGTTATGGAACACACCTGTAGGAACCTAGAAGGTAGGGCGAGAGACTTGGACAGTGAAACCCCCACACACACACGCACACTAATGGTGTGTAATCAACCCTAGTGTACAAATCAATCTCTTCTCTCCCACTGCTCTCAATCATCCATCCAGTTACTGTGCGTTTGTGAGTGTGTGTATGTGTGTTTATAGACCGTTGTTGAGCGTAATGATCCTTGGTAACACTAGAGGACAGGTACAGTAGAGCGTGAAAGACAGACGGTATGCCGTCCATCCACACACCCACTCTAACAGAGGTGTCCCCTCCCCTCGGAACATAGTCTCCACATGGCCGATCATTCATTCCTCCATATTCCTGGTGTGGCTTGCCTAGCATAGTGGGAAGCTTTTTCTAATCCACTGTCTTCCTTTTGACAACTCATGGGCCCCGCTCAGATCCCTGCCATCCTTCAGTATTCCTACCAACCCCCAAGACTCAGCTAGTCATTTCCTCCATTGGGAGAGTGATGGCAGACCATCATGATGATTGACGGCCCATCAGAGGGGCCCATCAGAGTTAGCGCCCTTTGGTCGCAGACTCATTTGCCTGATAATTCAGTTTGGTTATTCTTTTTTAATTGTCATTCGTGCTGCTGTATCACATTCACTAACATTTTTTACATTTATACATGGTAATAAATATATTTCCTTGACAAATCTAATTTCACTCAACAGTTTAATTGTAATGTTTATTGTAGTGGAAGGAGTTCTGGGAAATTATGCAAATACTGTCAAACAATTGTACTTTTCTATTGGCTTGGAAGTTTGCGTGAACATCAATTTTCAGCGAGTTGCAACAAAAGAAGGAAGTTAGAAGACAATGATAGTAATCAAAATATTTAAATCTAAGCCCAAAATAAGTAATCAAAAATGAAGATGAGAAAGAAACTAAGTTGCCAAAAGAGCCAAGTTCTTTATTCCCAAAGCATTGAAGAATGTCCAGGATCAAATGAAGGGTAAAGCTATTAAATTTTTTTGTGGTTGTCGTGCATTTTCAGTTGTCTCACACCTGTCGTATGAGCTTGTAATGGGCCTAGGTTCTTAATAGTAAAATGAATGGATACCTATGAGTCATAAACATATAAGTAGGCTATACTAGTGTTACTGTCAGTGTCATAAGACTGAGAAAATAATAATTTTTCTTTTGAAATCTGTCTATGATGATTATATTCTGTTGTTTTTGCTACAGACCTCTTCACCAGCTTCTGTGGAAATATGTCTCAGCTTGTGATTTGTGCCACTCCCATGCATGTCATGGTCATGGTTATGCTCCCCTGTGATTGGCTGCTGTGTTTCTGCTTGGTAGTCCTAATAAGGGTTTCACCGTTTGTGCCGACCGCTCACCACACTGCTAAATTTATTGCTATGTGCATTCAGCATTCTGCTGCTGTCATGTTTGGGCTCCTTTTTTGCACAAACTTAGCAACAAAATAGCTTACATTTCAGTTACAGAAATGTAGTTGGGTGTGGTAGGTTTATCGGGTGTGGAATATTGGTTAGGGCAGTGGTTCCCAACCAGGGTTACTAGGACCCCGGGGGTACTTGGCCTCTCCACAGGGGGTACTTGAGAAAACTCACAACACCATAGGCTTACTAGTGAAATTAACATGAGGGGGTACTTCAGGGGTACTCCAAGCTGAGCAAAATTCTGTTGGTGGTACAGTAATGAAAAAAGGTTGGGAACCACTGGGTTAGGGTATAGGGAGTAAAAGGGGCCCATGGTATTTTTTTGCATACAGGCACTGTGGCTAATCACTAAGGCTAACAGATATTATATACACGCATGCACATCACTTACAGATGCACAGCTGATGGAGATCCCATTGTCCTTATTCTATTACATTGGGGAACTATTTTTAACTTAATTTCCATTGAGTTGGATTTCTCACTTGATTCAGATTAAATTTGGCATGCTGATTTCAGAAATACAGTCAGTTTTCTTCTAGCACGTCAAGATTTTTCTTTACAGCTTACCCTCTGAATAAGCACAATTGTATTGTTTGTCCCGTAAAAGTCTGTATAGAAGGAGTTAGCAGACCTTATGTAAGTTTGTTTTTGTTTTTCTAAGCTTGTGACTGTTCACTTATTTTGTATTCACATACTTATTTCCTTTCTTTCAGATCACGGCTGCCTCTGTTAGTTGTTGTCGTAAGTGTCTAAACAGCCCTGATTCGTTTTGCTATATCTGTGGCAGTTTCACCATTCCCAGTCAAAGGGCAAACATCAGCGCAATTGTCAAGCAAGCCAAGTCAAGTCAAGCATTCTACAAAATAAGCACAAATTTGTTGAATGCGGTATTTTTATGGTTTTTGAGACAAAGCGAGGGTATCCTGTAGCTCAAAAAGCTGATGTGATAGAAAAAAAACGGGGTCATTTTTGGATTCAGAGGACAAAAGTTAGTCAAAAAAAAAGCGTCATATCTAACTCAATGGAAATTGTGTTCCCCAGGGTTATCTGTATCATCTTTAAGATGGTTGGTAACTGTGATTGAGCTTGGCAAAAGAGGTACACCCATTGTTCTATACTGATGCACTTTAACTGCTTTTCTGAAGACAAATGTCTTCTCCTACACAGTTCAGCAGGTCACTTTAACACAGTTCACATGTATTAGAAACAGCTTAGAAGGTACAACGTACCATGTGTGTTGAAACAGACCAGCTACAACCTCCCATGTATGTTGAAACAGAGACATTTTTGGAGTTCTTATGAATGTGTTACTTCTGAGTGGGTAATAGGTTCCAGTTAGCAGGGGTGCCCTGTCTGTACCAATAATGCATCACCACATGCCCTCAGGGGACCTTGGAGGGAATACTGGATGTGTTTCGGAAAATCATTCTGGGAAAGAAAGGTGACTGTCAACTAATGATTCATTTCCTCCAGCGATTAAATGTAGTAGATGATGTGGCTTTGCCAAATGTCTCATTCTGAAAAGCAGTGGTAATATTAACTTACATTGTGTCATGTAAATAATGGTAACATAAAGTAATGATGTTGGTCGTGGATGTTATACATGTCGTGGATAGATCACATAGGAGAGAATAGGGGCTTGTTCATATTTCTGTTCCCTCTCAGCGATCTTCTTTAGCACTCCTCCAATCTCCTCTCTCTCTCTGTGATGTTGCTACTTCCTGTTCATTTGTCTACAGCCACTTTAGTCCATATTACCATTAGTAACATGACACAATGTAATAGCTTTATATTACCACTGCTTTTTAAAATGAGATCATAAGGCCGAAAAGGCAGCTGTCTCAGGCCTCACGTTATCTGGTGCTTCGTGAACAACTAGCATAATTAATCACTATGAATATAGTTGATATTGTATTCTCCACTAGAGGCCCGTATATCCTTAGCTTGAGACCCCTCCCTATAACAAAACCTTACTATTCAACCGTCTCGGTTGGCTCAGCTCTATGATTTTTCCGTTGTGTGGCTTTCGTGCAGTTACCGCCCATCACTCAAACCCGGTTACGAGCCGTATAACTGTTAAATGACAACGCATCTCGGTCATGGTTACTTTTTAAACTGTAATGTATGCCAATGGACAGCATTCAATAAACGTACCTAAATATATTTATTGCAATAAATATACTTAATACTTGATAATCTCGTTGAACTCTTTGATTTTGTTGTTTATTGTACTGCAGATATTTCTGGGAGACTATGCAAATACTATCCAATGATTTTCTATTGGCTTGCGCTGGAAGTTTATGTGAACGTCAACTTCAAGCAAGTTCGAACAAGAGAGGAAGACAACATCAAAATGTTTTAATTAAAGCACAAAAGTGGTGCTCAAAAAATGAAGTAGCTAAATAAATAAAAGGAGCAGGGGCAAAATGCCAAAATTACATTTACGTTTTTTGTCCAAAGCATGGAAGAATTGAAGTCAAAAAATTGAGTGAGTAAGCTATTCTATTTTGTGGTCCCTGCTCCATTTCAGTAAAATTGTTTGATTAATCACCACGGCCGTATCTAACACTTCAGAAATACAGAGGTCATGAGTAACAATTATTGAATTATACAAAATCGGTGCTTTAGTTTTCAGTTCACTACTTTTATTTCTATTGTAAAAAAACATTGAAAAACATATATCGAGGACATGACCTTGGTGGCCTCAGTGGTAGTTACGGGCCTGTCTGTCATATGCGTTTGTGCAGGAAAATGGATAAGTGCACTAAATGCAGTTAGGCTATCCTTGTGTGAGGCTACTGGCATAACACTTGCTAAGAGCCTGAGACAATGCTGATTCAGTTGAAAAACCGTTTTAGATTTTAACATTTCTATTGCTTTTGCCGTAGACCTCTGTACCAGCAATTCTGGAAATGTGTCTCAAATGGGTTTTGAATATGTCTATACTCCGGTGATTGCTGCTGTGTTTCAGTTTGCTTGTCCTGTTAGGATTTCACAGGTTAAGCAAGGTGTCGGCCAACTGCTCGCGATTCTGATGCATGTATCGCTATGTGCATTCAGGTTGCCTGCTACTGTCATGCTTGCTGGTCCTTTTTTTGCACAAATTTAACCAAAAATAACTTACGTTTTAGTTACAGAAATGTAGTTGGATGGAAAACGGGGTAGATCTATCTGGTGTGGAATATGGATTCCTGAGACAGGGCGAGCAGTTTGGCTATGCGGTACATGTGCACTTGAGGCAGCAGCTTATACTGCTGGACCACTGTAGACCAGTGTTCATGAACTGTAAAAGAGGTATTTTAATGATGGGAAGGTCTTGCCATTCTTAAGGTTTTAAATATTGGTGTGAGTCACAGTCAGGATAGGTTTTTAAGCAATAATGCACAAGGAGGTGTGATACTGTAAATGTCCAATACAAAATCGGTCATATCTCCCATTTCTTATTTGACTAGTGTTTTCTAAAGTGTGAGGATAATAATTCAGCCATCATTGCTCTGAAATGTTTATTTCATTTTATAAATTATATTTATAATGTGCTCCTATTGTCAAATTAGGATGAGACCATATTCTTGCCTGCCAAACTCAGTAGTGCCACAAAAGTATTTGACTGTAGTCACAATTTGAAGCAAGCTGAGGGAGGGGGTAATTGTGGCAAGGCCATTCTCCGGCCTGCCGAAATTATGCCTCCCCCTCAATCTTGGGTCTGCAATGTCTGGCACACTTCATAATCATTTTGGTAGCTCATGTTAACCACCTGACTGTACCACAAAAACTATTTGACTTAGTCACAATTTTAAACAAGTTTGGAGGGAGGGATAATTTCGCCAGGCAGGAGAATGGTATTGGTCAAATGCACCAAACAACACAGCGTCATGCTGTACAATGAAATTCTTATGACATGGCGCCCGACAAACTACGTAGTTAGAGTTAAGAAGAAGAGTAGGTCTATATAAGCAAACATATATCTAGACAGAAAATAACAGTAAAATAAAGCAACAATATACATAACTGTACACAAGCAGCAATTTAAAAAAAGAGTACTGTAAACTAGCAGCAATCTATGTAGTATTACTGATATAGCAGCAATCTGGATAGTATTACTGAACATTTAGATATGGCAAGTATGGCAGTAATATACATAAGTGTGACCTAGCAGCAATTGGTAGAATTATTGAAATATTAGATACATATGAGTGCAATAAGCTTATGAATGGTGCATACTGTAGCACACTACAACTACGTAGTGAGAATTAAGAAGAAGATTTACACACAGCTTTAAATATATCAACTTTAAATATATCCTTATATAATTAAGGATCAGTACTCAGGTCATATTCCTATTTAGGAGTATTATAGTCATCCTCCTGGTCAGAGAAACAATGCATACCTTTTTACGGAATATAGGGGATGTTAAACGTATGTATACTTATATTAATTATGTATATGTTTTTGTTTCACGCGGGGTGGGGGTTGGGTGAGACTGGAATCTGCCTCAGGCCTCCAAAAAACTGTCTGCCTCTGACCCCTAATGGACTCCCCAAAAATATGTCTTAAATATTGGTAAATAAATTGGTGATATACTTGGAGGTGTAATACTTTTTAATATGGTTGGATTATTTTCAGCTATTAAGTAAATGTGTTAGCACTAGGCCGATTAAAAAAAACGGTAAAACATATAGTAGCTATGCTTCTACTGATCTAAGAACAGTTGAGATTTTTAACAGCCTCTCTTACCGCTTACGACAGTTCGATACACATGGAAGTTTCCATGTGTATGACCATTCTACATTAAGGGTAGTTTCTATGCGACATTGATAAATTAGTCCCTTGAAGTGCCTCTGTTTTACTACATGAGATTGTCTTATTTCCTGGGATGTTTTTGTAACAAGCGTCAGGCTTTGAATTTCTGTACAGCATCCGTTCAGTTTGTTGTGATTGTGTCATCATGGCCAGTGTTTTTAAAATTTGTTTCGGATATTAATATTTGTATTGTGGATGACCAGGCTATTGTACTGCCAGGAAGATCATGCAATAAGCATAGGGGACATTGTAGAATGATGGCCTGTATTGTAGCTGTGATCCATTAAATGTAATTTCTGATGTGATTTCTCAGTGATATTATCCCCAGTGGGTTTGCTAACAGCAGAAAATAGATGGTTCACAGGCCTTGGACTCCATTCAAAGGTCACATTCAAACATATATTTTACTATCCGTCTAATCAAGATTGTCTGTTGAACCTGTTTTAATGTTTGTGAAGCATGATCGCTTTGTTAGAACAACAGTTATGTAGTGTGTATAGTAATCAAATATATTTTGGTAGAGTTTCCTAGATGAAAGGCTGTGTTTTTATTTAAAGCCACCAAAAAAATGTTTACAAGCAGTGTTTATGAAGTTTCTTCATTTACAATATTCATACCACGCCCACACAGTTATAATTCTGAAAAATTCAAGAACACCTGTGAGGTGGTTCGCCGTGCTAGTACATGTAGGTTTTAATACCGTGGCCAACACGCAAGTTGATTTAAATTGTGAAACGTACCCACAAGGTGTTCGAATTGAGCTTTAAATTTGCAGGTGAGCCACTAAACTTTGCAATTGTAGTTTTTCACTTCTTAACATGCTGAAACTGCCTGGGAGTCTCGGCTAAGGGTGGGAGTTGAAAACAAATGCAGAACAACACAGTGGATGGGTAAGTTTAGATTCTCTGTGACCAATGTAGATTCCTCTGTGTCTAAAACAGGGATGTCCAGGAAATGCTGTGCTCTCCATTCAAGTGGACAGGGGGTGGGAAAAATCCTCCAGCACATTTTATCACCAGATTGAATTTCAGGCGGATTTAACACCACTAAATATAACTTGAGTGGGGGACAAGGAGGGCCAGGGTCTAACGTCAGTACACAGATAAACACTGGAGTTCTGCGGCACAATATTTTCACTTATAAACTAGAAAAAGGGTAAAACTCTAGATAAGACACCTTGTACCGGCACTTCAGTACTGTTTAAAGGCCAAGGCCTCATGTACATCTGAAAGGCACATTGAAGTTGTCTTGATAATCAAAGTATTTTACATGCGCACCCCATTAATGTGTTTTTACCGCCTTTCCCTCCCTTCCTCAATTTTGTCATGTTAAGTCTTATCCATGGTCCTGTCTCACTGCAGTAATTTTCAACAGATTCAGGAGAGTTGAAGATCAAAGCAAGCATTACTCACAGGTACAGTGCTTTGCAAAAGTATTGAAATCCCTGACCAGTTCTCTCATATTACTTAGTTAGAATTGGTACATTGAAAGGTAACTCTTTCTGATGAGCTTATGTTGGGAAATATTTGTAAGAAAAAAGAAAAACTGAAATATGTTGCTTGCATTCGATAGAACCAGGAAAAGCTCTGTTGGCAATGTCTCCTCCCTGCCAGGGCAATGCTGGCCAATTTGCCTTTATTGAGATTACCAGCCACTTGCAGCACATTTAAGGCTCAAACTTTTATTATGGTGGTCAGCTTGGTGCTTAGAAACAGTGTCTTAGAATGCTATGCCTGGGAGTCCCAACTCTGGATTTTAAATTAAAGGTAGCATCAGTGTTACTGAAGTACTTTTGAGTACAGTCTCTCAACTGGAACTGTGTAATGACAGCCTGGAGAGTTGTCTCCTGTCAAGGCCAGCGCTCAAAGCACTTACTCCATTTGATTCTGTGTCAAAACTGAAATGGATTTCTGTCACCACTCTTCGAAGTATGCCACAATCTGCTCTTTTGAGACAGCAGCACAGAGAATGCCAAATTAATTCTCCTGCTTGTCCTCCTTGCAAACCTCAGCATCTTGAATAAGTTGCTGTGTCAAACTTAAAGACAGAGTGGTTATTTTCTCATAGACCAAACATAACATTGCAGACTAGTTTATTAGTAACATCTACAATAGCAGAAGTTGTTGCAGGTGTATCTAGATCAGTGGTATTCAAATCTGGCCCTTTAAGCCAGTTCCACTCCATTTTTTCATTTTAACCCCCTAATCCTACAGTTTTATAACTTATTTGCATGTCGGTACCTATATAATATATGTCCAGTGAATTCCTTTATTAACCGTAATGTACAATTAAACCAAGTTCTAACTTTATAATGTCTGGCTGCTAATAATGTGCTGTAAAACCAAATTATCTTTTTTTATTCGCCGGGTGCATTGGTTAGCGCTCAAGGACGAGTCTAAACTATACAGGGAGACACACAAAGGCTCCCTGTCATTTCCAACTCGCCACAAGAATGAGCAATCAGTGAACAGCAATGTGACACAATCTGTCAAGGAGTGAGGTAGTGAATTTCAAGCCTTTTGTTATTGAAGAGGACTCGTAGTGTTGAAACGTTCTCTGTCTGTTTACTCTTTTGTCTCTGGTGTCTCTGTGTGCTCAAAGTCATTAATGTCATGGTGTGTCATCACAGAATACAGAGGGAGGTTGAAGTGGAGAGGAGCTGTGTGTGTGTGTGTGTGTGTGTGTGTGTGTGTGTGTATGTGTGTGTGTGTTCCAGGTCTACTGTACATGCAGGGGCCCACTGAGACAGTTTAAGCGGACAAATCAGACATGTTTTTTTGGCAGGTTCCCTATTAGGGATGTGCATTGGACAAGATTTTACTATCCGAATAGTTTGTGTTATTATTTGAATATTATTCGGTTAACCGAAATACCTGTTTTTTTTTTTTTTAAACTACCGATACAACATGAGCGCTACTACAGAACGCGCTATGTAGCGGGTGTAATTCTCATGTAACATCGGCTCAATGACCATTCGTGTGAGAAAAGCGCGACTGCGCATATGGAGGAAGCCTTGTGGTTGATACACAAAACTCGGCTGCAGAACTAGGACACAATATTTATCAACAGTTAACATTGAGTTTATTGGATGGAATAGTCTTGAGAAGCTAGTTAGCTAAGCTAGCCAGCTATATGCTATTTGCTTATTGCACTCTCAAACGGCTTTCCACAGCCGAACTTTACGTAGCGTTTTGTGGCCAAATATTTTTTGGTAACATTAATTCAGTAAATAAATTCCATCTTCCCTTGAATTAGTTAACTTTCATCCACTTCCTAACAGTAGGCTATGCAGTATATACATTTGAGTCATTCTGACTGACTGGACCCCACCACACTACCACCGCTTTGATTGACGATTGTAAACAACATACACGTGTGAAGGAGTGCTTGTTTCAAAAACTACTTACAAAAGTCAACTTTTTTAAATGTCATGATATATCGTCATATGTACACAATATAGATTGGAATTTTAATAGTATTTAGAAAAAATATATTCAGGCCTATTTATTTCAGCCAAAAAAAAATACGTATACATAAAAAAAATGGGGGGCAAAATTAAATACACACACAAGTACTCGAATACTAAATTTCGGTATTCGAATATTCAACTATCCTTGCCCATGTCTATACCTTATAGTAAAAATGAAATTTGGCGCATAGGGGTGAGGGATCATGGATTTGGGGATTTCAGGTCCTCACAAGGATGGAAAAACAAAGTTGTGCTCTAGGTTGATGAATGATAAGTTCTCCATGTAGGAAGCTTTCCATGTGAACTGTAGTCCCACATTAGATCGTATCTGGAGAAAATATGTGGAGACATTCATCCGACACGATAAGGTCAAACAAAAAAGTTGAAGGATCTGACATAATTAGCAGAAAAAAAAAATGTAAAAGGTTTATAAATGATACCCTAAAATGTCAAAGTGAAATCAAGCCACAAGTCATGATTCAGCAAACATAAGAAACAGAGCCTCTTGGCCAGAGTACAAATAGGGTTGAACCAGTGCTGAAGGAAGGTTCATTTCTATCATATCCACATTTTTAAGCTTTCTAGTGTCTCTTTCTCCTGTCTCTCCTAACCCCCCTCTATCTCGCTTCCTCTAGCTCTACATGGCTGTCTTGGTGCCTGCTAATAAAGGCATTTTACTAAAACTCATTTTTTTCTCTCTCTCTGCTGCTCTGAAAGCAGTGGTCAGCTGCTCCTTTAACATACTTTTCCATTAGGCAGATCAGAGACACCCACCCCCCCCCAAAAAAAGTGCTCAGCCTGCTAGCTGCAGAGCACCAGATGGTGACCTCACTTAGAGCAAAGAACCGCAGGGGCTATCTGAGCTGGGTCTTAATCCCCGAATGGAGAGGCTTCTCCAGCCAAAACCTCCCTCTGATCTCTAGCTGATGTGAGTAAAACTTTTAAACACGTTAATATTCGCAAGGTTGCAGGGCCAGACATTGCTCACATCAACATCATCATCCCAGACTCCATGGACCCACTCCAACTTGCACACTGGCCCAAAAGATCCACACGACAAAGGAGTTCAGCAAGGGTTCTTAAGATGTCCGTGTGTGGGAGGTGGAGTAAAAGGAGGAAACAAACAGTACGACAGCATGTAAAACTGAGAACGGGTAACATTTAGTGGATGTACAATACCGTTCAAAAGTTTGGGGTCACTTAGAAATGTTGTTGTTTTCCATGAAAACATACATTAAATTAGTTTGAATAGGAAATATAGCTAAATGAATAGGAAATGTAGTCATTGACAAGGTTATTTTTAATTGAAATAATAATTGTGTCCTTCAGACTTTACTTTCATCAAAGAATCCTCAATTTGCTGCAATTACAGCCTTGCAGACCTTTGGCATTCTGGTTGTCAATTTGTTGATGTAATCTAAAAAGATTTCACCCGATGCTTCTTAAAGCACCTCCCACAGGTTGGATTGTCTTGATGGGCACTTCTTACATACCATAAGGTCAAGCTGCTCCCACAACAGCTCAATAGGGTTGAGATCCATTGACTGTGCTGGCCACTTCGTTATAGACAGAATACCAGCTGACTGCTTCTTTTCTAAATAGTTCTTGCATAGTTTGGAGCTGTGCTTTGGGTCATTGTCCTGTTGTAAGAGGAAATTGGCTCCAATCAAGCGCCGCTCATAGGGTATGGCACGGTGTTGCAAAATGGAGTTCCTTCTTCAAGATCCCTTTTACCCTGTACAAATCCCCCACTTTACCACCACCAAATCACCCCCAGAGCATCACATTGTTTCCACCATCCACAGATGGTGTCAAGAACTCCTCCAGCATCTTTTCATTTGGTCTGTGTCTGATGAATGTTCCTCTTTGTGATCCAAACACCTCAAAGATCGGAAAAGTGTTAGATTCATAACACTTTTCCAATCTTCCTCTGTCCAGTGTCTGTGTTCTTTTGCCCTTCTTAATCTTTTCTTTTTATTGGCCAGTCTGAGATATGGCTTTTTCTTTGCAACTCTGCATCAAAGTCCAGCATCCCAGAATTGCATCTTCACTGTTGACATTGAAACTGGTGTTTTGTGGGTACTATTTAATGAAGCTGCCAGTTGAGCTGTGAGGTGTCTGTTTCTCAAACTAGACACTAATGTATTTCTCCTCTTGCTCAGCTGTGCACCGGGGCTTCCCACTCCTCTTTCTATTCTGGTTAGAGCCAGTTTGTGCTGTTCTGTGAAGGGAGTAGTACACAGCACTACACAAGATTTTCAGATTCTTAGCAATTTCTCACATAGAATATCCTTCATATCTCAGAACAACAATAGACTGATGAGTTTCAGAAGAAAGTTATTTGTTTCTGGCCATTTTGAGCCTATAGGTTTTGTAATGATCACTTAGCCTTTTAAAATGACAAACTTGGATTACCAAACACAACGTGAAATTGGAACACAGGACTGATGGTTGCCTGATGGGCCTCTGTATACCTATATAGATATTCCATTACAAATCAGCCATTTACAGCTAAAGTAATCATTTACAACATTAACAATGTCTATACTGTATTTCTGATCAATTTGATGTCATTTCAATGGACAAAAATGTGCTTTTCTTTCGAAAACATGGACATTTCTAAGTAATTAGAAATGTGAACAAAAATTTGAACGGTAGTGTAAACCAACAAAGTGATCAGGAAATACTGAAGACTTGCTTCATAGTCTACACACTACTACTCACTGTGTGAGTGCATGGTTCTGCAGGTGTACTGTCAATGAGGTACACAAAGGAATTAACCATTGGTATTGTTTTGCCTCCTACTGTAAGTTCATTTTAATTAATATTTTTTTTTTCAGTCACAGAAGCCATCTTTGTCTTTCCCTTCACTAAAGATTCCAGACGCCTCCACAAAACCGTTGTCCAAACTGAGAAGAAAGTGGGGGTTAGCATGCTGTCTCTATTAATAGGCTCCATTTGGTTAGTACTATACTACATATACAAATGTTTTACCCAATAATGGAAGCAGGGCCATTGTGAAAAGATTTGGGAACCACTGCCACAAAGTTTCCATTTAAGAATTCATCAGGAACCTTTTATTTTCAAAATGTACAGGCAAACAGGGCATGTGAAGTCTGACTAGACAAGCCTTTTTACTTCCCTCACAACAACGTCGGAAATATGGAGGGAACATTAGGTCCCAAGGTGAACATTCTGGCTCTTCATCAGGAAAGCACAACGGAAAAGCAGCTTGGATTAAGGGATAAAGAGTTAGGATATGTCCCCAATGACACACTATTCTATATAGTGGAGCACTTTTGTCCAGGGTCCATAGTGTCAGTTGGAATGCAAACCAAGAGAATAAAACTCCTTATTTTAGAGCAGTGTAACTTCCTGGACAGAAGCCATCTGGTGGGCTGCGTAAAACACAATGCAATTCCTCTGATTGCAGTGTATTTAGTGATGCAATCATAGTGGTTCAAGAACCTCAATTATTTCCAAACAACTGAGCTCATATGATTTGCAATGGACATGATGTAGATTATTAGCCAGTAAACCCCAAACAGGCATTGCTATACCATGAATGAATACCCAGCAGGCATAACAGACTTCCAGAGCTTTCAGAAAACTGATAACACACAGTGAATAGTTAACTATCTATTCAGAACATGAACATGCCATCAAGCCAAATGAACAGGATAGTGGAAAGAAGTGGAACAAGGTAAACAGTAAAAAAAGAAAGGCCAAATTGCATATCTAGCGAAAATAAACAACTTTTTGTATTTGTAGGTCCGGTGAGGTAAAGTCATAGCAAATGTATGTTTTTTGTGTGATTTCACAGATGAGTTTGTTAAGCCCATTGGTCAGCGTAGCATGCTGAGGGAGTTTGGTTAGCCCACTGGTAATTTTGGTGTGCTGAGAGAGTGTGAGAGAAACATACAGGAGGAGGGGGGGTATAAGAGGGAGAAAGGAAGAGAGAGAGAGAGAGATGCACTTTGACAAAAGACTAGATATCTGTCCATGTTTTGTACAGGACTCATACCTAAAGTGGTGCCAATGCACGTTAAGTGACAGAACCTTTAGAGCAGCGCATGGCTAGCTAGTAGCCCCTGCAGGACATAGTTAACACTGTTGACAGTAGTGGAGTGGTGTGCAGCCCTTTCCAGAGATGTGGTCCTGTGATAGTGAACGGCTAGGGACAGCAGAAACACTACAAAGGAGCGAGAAACATCACACCTGCACTCCGCAACAACCGTGAGCCTCTGATGTCAAGTCCCGCCGGTGCCGGTATGATGGTCCACCAGAGTCACCGGTGCTTTCTAAACCAGTGTGGCACACCTCTCAGAGCAGTGACAGGTTAGCTGTCCTGAAAACAGCGGTGTCAGCTCACAGTGTACATTATGGAGGAGCTGAGAGTTGGCGGGTGACCTCATGCTGGGCTTCTGAGGCTGAACGCCAGACCAGTGTCCATGAATACTTTAATGAGTCCCTTTACGGCTCAGAGACCAAGCTAGACAAGTGGTACTGAGACCCAAGCCAAGCATAACCAGCTCTCCTCCAAGGAGCGCACATAGAGCGTAGGCACATGACACACCAAGCAGCCATTTATATGAGCCCTGATTGGTCTCAGTGCGGTAGTGTTCAGTATTTTGGAAATGGAGTGTACAATAAGAGGCTGCTGTTTGGTGCCTCTACAGGCTTTCGGACTAGTTGCTTTCACTGTTTGTTTGATTTCCTTCTGAATGTACAGGCGCAGGTTCTTCATTTGATCACTATTAAAAGAAAATATGGCCCAACTGTGTGAAATGACTTGCAGTGCATATGAGGTGTAAAAAGGCTTCTGGAGCCCCCCCCCCCCTTTTGATTTGATTTGATTTTTCATTATAAAAATTCTTATCAACTGCTATAATTATATCCATTATAATCCACAAAATAATCATTTTGCATAATTATTTTGCTACTTTAGCAACTGACTTAAATTTAAGATTTGAATATCTAACAGGCATGGGAGTGCCAGATGTTTGTTAACAAATTCAACAAAGATGTATCATCACCAAAGAAACTGGCCCTTTCACAAGGCTTTTTCAATTGGTTAACCTAATACAACATCCTGCCATTGCCATCAAGGTCCACTTTATTTTCAAGCAAATATTCCTCACAGTTATTGTAGCAGCAGAAACAATGAGAAACACAAACACGCATACGCACAACTTGACAAAACAAATATTGAAATATGTCTAGATAGAAAGACAGAATAGAAAGATTTATGAGGTCACAATAATATAAACTGAGTTTCAATGTTGGTTTTAAACCTGGAGGTATTGACTAGGATACAATTTAAAAATGCATCATTTAACCAATGGGTGAAATGATATGTTAAATCTGTAGATAATCCTAGATCCTAGTTGCTTGCTCTTTGGTGTTTCCAGCTGGGTGTCTGTATAATCACTGTGTGACAATTGCTGATGTAAAAAGGGCTTTAGAAAATAAACTTGATTGATTGAAAATAAATGTAGATAGATCAACAATTTTTTACTACTTCTAAAACGTGCCAATAATATTGTCTGGGACATTTTAGGATTTCTTTATGGAATAAGCTATTTTATTATTCAGATGTTTTGATTTTGTTCCACTGAAAACCATAGAAATATATTCTGTTTGTGGATACCATTTTGTTTTAGATTTCAACAGCTTTCTAGAAGATAAAACTTGAATCAAGTGCAAGTGTGCCAATACTTTTGGCCACAATTGTACTTATGTATTTAGTCACCTCCAAATGATTGGCCAACTTGATTAAGATGAGTAAAAAAGGGCTATATAAAATAAGCAACACCAGTAATGAGCTATGTGGAATATATTGTAATTTATTAACGTTTCAAGGGAATCAATGTGCTGCAAGAAACAAACTGTCTTTGCTTTATAAACAGAGATTGGTCCATAATATCAGTTGTATATTTGAATTATCGTTTACATTTCATTGTTGTTCATCAACTTCATCAGACATCAAAAAAAGTACTAACATGTAATTGAGTTAAAAAGATATTGACTTAAATGACCAGGATAATTTCTCCATGTCTGAGCACCTCACGGGGTGTAAGGTAGTCTTAGGAACAACCTCACTGACCATGTCTGCCTTGGCGTGATATGGACAGTGAAAGGTGACCTTGATGAATCTGGATCAAGATGTTCTTTCCCGTGGTTCCTATGGGGAAGTCTGATTGATCAGCCGCACTGCTGCAAACCATGGGACTGTTCTGGTGTGTATCATTTGAGTGGACCGGCCATTGAAGCGGTTCCGTATACTGTCAGCCGCTGTTCCCCTAAGCTCTGTGTCAGTGCAACCATTTAGAAATCATTGAAAAAAACATCCTTTACAGATAATTCCCCATAATGATTACTTCCTAAATCCCCACACTGTTCCAGCCTCAGCGATGAAGAGAATTAGAGGAGGACAAAGAAAGAGCGAAGATAACGTATTGATGTAACTGTACAGACTGTCTCCCCCTGTGGTCGGCTACAGGGGGAAAGGGCATTGTCTGGTCGGTGACAGGGGTGGGCTGAATGTGCTTGCCCTGCATTGACTGCTGGGATGCTAGTGTCATCCTCTACAAGCCTCCACGTGACACATCCGGACTAACGTTACAGCCACAGAGGAAAAACCAGAACCACAGCCACGAGGAACCACAGCTATAGGAGCCACAGGGGAACCGCAGCCACAGGGGACCCACAGCCACAGGGAACCACAGCCACGGAGAACCACAGTCATGGGGAACCACAGCCACAGGAGCCACAGGGAACCTCAGCCATGGGGAACCACAGCCACGGAGAACCACAGTCATGGGGAACCACAGCCACAGGAGCCACAGGGAACCTCAGCCATGGGGAACCACAGCCACTATATATTGGGAGTAGGGTGGTATTTCAAAAGACGGTTTTAGTCAAGATGTCGCTGCCGGAGTTAACAGTTCACTTCAGTGACATCCAGCCTAATTCTTTTTACCGCCTGACTTGAAAAACTGCTATGCTATTGGTTCAATATTGTAGATATGGTGTGGCATTGGAAGCAGCAGGCCAATTCATTTTGGTCACCCTCCAAGAGTTTCATAATAATCTGTTAATAGGCTGCCAACTGAGGGCGAGAGTTGAAAAGGTGAAAATCACTGGCATATTCAATTTGGAGGTATTGTAAGGCCAACGTTTTTTTGTTGTTGCAAAAACGGATTAAATAAACTCCTCATATGCCTATCACCCCCCATCTGCTTGTGTGACTGTACTGTTAATGACATGGATGACATGGATACAACAGAGTGCGACAGAGAATGTCAGAATACTACAAAGGTCAGGGGTTGAGAAATGTTTTGGGCCAACGACTATTTTTTGACACATTCAAAAGTCTACTTTTTTAATTTCTAAAATACAATTGTTTTACAAATAATTTGAATTTGTACATGCACTGGAAAGGTCTGGGTTTATATAAAGTATTTGCTAACAAAGTGCAATTATCTTCCTAATCCCTAATCGGGAGAACAGTCCCGTAATGAAATCTGATCGCACAAAGCGAGTGAAAGTCACAGGTGAAAACTGGGTCAGGGTTTCACAAACTGCAAAAACACTGCAAAGATAATATACTGTAGGTCAGGACAACGCCCGACCCTGTTCCTGGAGATCTACTGTCTTGTAGGTTTTCTCTCCAACTCTAAATTAGCACACCTGATTCTAATAATTAGCTGGATGAAAAGCTTAACCGGGTAAGTCACCAATGAGGTTGAAGAGAACCTACAGGACAGTAGATCTCCAGTAACAGGGTTGGGCAGCCCAGCTGTAGGTGCTGCATTCTGTAGACATTCCATTGGTGCTACATAGAATACTGCTACCAAAGTGCTACATGGTATGCTACATGGTAAGATACAGCATACTGTGATTCAAGAAATACTCACTCCACTGTGTCTTCCCAGCTGCACCAGTGATGCTGGTCCAGTTCCTCCATGTCCAGCTTGAATTTCTCCAAACAGAATTCCTCGATGGCGTACTCATAGGTCCCACCACATGCTAACACCGACACAGACTGCCATACTAAGGAGTAGAGGGATGACAGTGTCAGAACAGAGATAAGCAGCCACATACAGTAGAACCCTGCTTTATATCAATGTACACAGCACAGTATATAGATGAAACAATGGCATTACTGACAGCATGGCACACTAGAGAATCAAGAGAAAGAAAAGAGATCAGACTGACTCTGATAAATGTGTAGTTCTTTATATTTAGCCATAATGCAATGTTCACATGAACTCAGTCCATAGGTAGGACAGTCAAGGATAGCCTCGAAATGTCCTGTCAGAGAACATACTGTGTGAAAAAGGCAGACAATGGGACTGACTTGCAGCTCTCATTCACAGATTGTTTACGTTGGTTAGCATATGCAAGGGAATCAATTATATATTAAATGTAGGGCAGTGCCTATTATTCCTGGAATTCCCATGAAAAGCTTCAGAGCACTGGCATTTGAAAGGCCTCAGAGGAAGGGAAAGCATCCCATCTTACAGGTAAATAGAGACGCCTGTAATATCAAAAGCATTTTAGAAAGTTCAGGGCCAGAAAGATGGCTGCTGGCTAAAATGATTAATTGTGTCTTCATAACAGTGCTATCTGGGCCAGTTTAGTAAAAACATTCTTTAAGTTCTGAGTGGTTCCAAAACATTAGTAAAAAAGATTAATTACTTTCCTGTTAAATTTGTAATACCATGCTCAGAACCCTGTTATTGACAACAGAGAATGCTTACTAATTATGCTATTGCCTTCATCTTCTGTAACTGAACTAGTAAAAGCCAAACATCATTACTGCTCCACTTCTGCAGACATGCTTTCATCACTCCTCCCTGTGCCCACTTACTATTGCTGACTCCATCTCTAGTCTGGTGAAATATATTTGTTTTTTAACAATGAATATAAACATGTTACATGAGGCTCTTGCAGCTATGGGTAAAAATCATTGCCAGGAGCTTGGGGTACTTAAGGAAGTGTATTCAGCTGGCATAACTCAATCTGTCCAGAAGAACAATCACTATGTGTCTCTAATTGTATTGCAGCAACTGTGTGATACTGTAGTAATCAGCCTCTTGTTAGATCAGCCTCTGATCTAACAAGAGCCTCTTGTTAGCCTCTTGTTAACTATGGCCCACAGACACCATGATGTACCTCAGCAGCTCACTGTTAGTCAACATACATGTATCAATTGGCATGAGACTGAAGAGCAGGATCTGGAAACAATCAACTGAAAAAGAGAGAAGGTCTATTTACAGCAGCTCTCTGTGGGTTGGGCTCATAAAAAAATATATAAATAAAATGATGACTTTTATCCTGACTATTGGTGGTGTCATCAGCTCCGAGGCGGAACTGTGCCACCAAATTGAAACTTAAAAACAAAATAGTGTGCTTCTTTATGGTATATAGGAATTATCCCAGGCATAAGTCTTTTTGATTACCAATAGTTTGTATTGGGCACAGGGCCGGCCCTAGGCATAAGCAACAGAGGCAGTCGCTTAGGGCCCCAGCTTTCTAGGGGGCTCCAGTCCGCTAGTGAGTCCCGGACCAATAGGGAAGGGAGGACCCCTGAATCAATGTTTGCTTAGGGCCCCCAGAGGGCTAGGGCCGGCCCTGATTGGGCATGTCAAGAAGGAAGAACAACATACAAGTATAAGAGTAATGGAAGTTAACCAGATTAGTCTGAGAGCTATCCTAAAAAGCGTTTGGGTTAACCTAAAAAGTTGGGTGTACGAGAGCTAGCCTTTCTCAATCACTTAAAATGCTTAAAACAAAGACTGAGAGTAATTGTTTTCAAAAGTACTTAAAATACAATATCCAGACCAGTTAAAAAACATACAAAACTAGCATCTAAAAAGGGATGTGGCTCAATATAGTTCAAAGCCAAGGAGTGTGTGTGTCAACTTCAATAAAAGAGAGAACCACAGGTTCTTCCAAGAGGTAACTGCATTGGGAGACATTCTATGAGTTGGATGTTTTGGGGAAAGGCAAACTAATTATAAGTTTCCGCAGTTCAGTTCAAAGTCCAGCTGTTGCAACATGTTCCTTCATACACGATTCCTAAATGGAGGCTGTTGATGGACCTCTATTGGGTTCAGTGCTGATGGCTCCTATTCATTGGAGAATTTTGGCAAAGGCTCTCTATCTCCTTTGTCTTTGTACTATGACAAACATGTCTGTGACTGTGTTAGCACAGCCCTGTCTATGGCTGATCAGTCTCTACCTGGTTGGAACAATGCCTTAATCCCATCAGGGACTTGTTCCCTTTCCCTGTTGATAGAGGCACACTCACTGCTATTATGGAGCGATACGCACATCAGGGTCACCATGGACAATATACCTCTCCAGATGCTGCAACCCAGACAGGGATCTACTCTCTAGAGTGGTGCCCTATTCAACGGAATATGGTCTCCACCCCTCAGTGTTCCCTGAGGTTTGGGAGACATTTGAAAAGGCCAACATAGTCTCTTGTGGATCACAGGTAAAGCATGGCGGTATTGTCTGTTCTCCTCAATGGAAGGCTGGTGCTCAGTTAGTTACGGATGAACTGATGCACTAGTGCTGACCAACAGTGAGTTTCTTCCCACTTGCAGCCAACAATGTTTGCCCTGCTGCTGTATCTCTAGGTTGGTAGCTACCGACATTCTCCATCTCATTTGGACCCACATATGCAGACAGGATTCGTTAGCGTTCAGAACACCTGATCCTCAATAGAAACAATTTACTCCTTCACCTAAACATCTCCACTGGGGCACAGGGGCAACCGGGGCACTGTTTGAAGGGTTGACTGTGGTGGATCATCTGCACAGAGGTGAGTTCATTTGTGAGGTTTTATTGCCTCTATGTCATGACTGCCAGCCCGGTGTGCTGTCAGTTGGGGTGGAGGATGGTAAATATGTGGCCTGCGTGTTCCACTTTGCCTCAGGGGACTGCTGGTGTGTCCAGATGCTTCTGTGGGTAGACTGCTGTAGGCCCTCACAGTCAATGTACTGCCGATGCTACTTTGGGGTGTGTTTGTATTAGTCTCCATAGCGTCTGTTGGGGGTATTTCAGAAAGCAGTTTTAGTGAAAACCTAGAGTTAGTTGACTCAGAGTTTACAGTTTGAAAGAGCCAGTTCAGTGTTTCTCTGAGTCAGTTCCTACGGCAACATACTCCGTGAAGATAACCTGCTCGCTAGCAGGTTTTATCCTACTAACCCTGAGTTTGTCCTACTCTTTAACTGAAACCTGCCATCTGAATGTGTCAGACAGGGCGTGTCCTTTTCTCGAAGAGCCACTTGAAGCACAAATGCTCTGCAGAAATCTCTGTCGGGAGACAGTGATCATTCCCTAATGATTACCTGTTTGAGCATTACCGTTTGTCTGCACAATCGATCATTTATCTGAACAATATTCTCAGCCCACATATTGTTCCTATGATACATGGTGGACATGCTCTCAGTTCAGAACAAATTCTTTGTGTTGCAGTTTTCTGTATAACATCGGTGACGCTGAGCATATGTCCAAGGCAGCCGTCTCTGTCGGGCTGTCAGAGATGTGACTCTTGCACTGAAAAGTTTTCTGTACACTTTTGTAGTGTTCCCGAGTCACAGACCCACAAGCCTCATCAAAAAAGAATTCCACAGAATTGCAGGTATCAGCCTAAGCAGTAATCAGTTTATTTAGTATGAAGCTTTGTGACTTGAAGCATTAATCAGCTAATATTTTAGGGTTTCCAGGGGTGATTGGCTGCATGGGATGTCACTCATACTGCTATCACAGCTCCTTCAGTAAATGAAGGAGATTATGTGATTAGGAAGTCTTTCCACAGCATTAATGTGTAGATAGGCCAACAAAGAATTGTACTTTTTTTGAGAATTGTACTTATTTCTTGCTTCGGAATTGTCACTTACTACTGAAATATATGTTGAATGTAGCCACTGAAATGTGTTTAATTAGGTAGGGGATGCTAAACAGTATCACAATTGCTTGTACTGATATTATACTTTTCCGGTTTGAAGTATATTTTTTATTTCATCTTCAGTTTCTACCAAGTACATTTTGTGCCTGTTGGGTTGCACCTGCATAATTAGATGACCTCACTTGGTCCAGGCAAGCGAACTCGGCCGTGAAAACTGCCCACAAACAACTATACTTCCTGAGGAGACACAAGATTGGCATGCCTGTAAAAATTCTCCCCAACTTCTACAGGTGCATCATTGAGAGCATCCTCTCAGGCTGCATAACTGCCTGGTACGGCAGCTGCTCCGATCAGTCCCTCCAGAGGGTGGTGAGGTTTGCGGAGCCTGTCGTCGGCTGCCATCTCCCCTCCATGCAAGGCATCTACCATACACGATGCCTTAGGAAAGCACGGAACATCATCAAAGGGCTAGAGCCACCAAGGCTATGGTCTATTCATAGCGCCGCTGCTGTCTGGTAGACACTACCGGAGCATCGGAGTACGCACTTCCAGACTCTGTTTTTTCCCTTAGGCTATAAGGCATCTCAACCGGCAACAATGATATATGATCATTCTGATCACACATGAACATTCCAAATGCTCTGATGTCTTTCTATGTATGTTTAATGTAAATTAGAATATTCTTTTGTATGTACCGTTCATAGGCATAATACATTCATGTTATATTTAAAATATTCAATACTTCTACCCATATTGTTCATATTTCCCATCCTACTCTCTTTAAAATTGCTACTAGTTTACATTTTTATGTATATTATTGCTATATTTTTGCTTTATGTATTTCTTAATTCTTACTACGTAGATGTGTGCCATGTCACAAGAATGTTACTGTTCAGAATGACGCTGTGTTATTTGGTGCATTTGATAAATAAACTCAGTACTTGACATTACACCCACACGCACACATATATAAATGTTTCATGAGCGGAACACTCAAGATGTGACTTTCCTTTTTTTTCAATTAATACTCACACATTGTCTTGGTCAGCAATTTTCTGCCACGCTAGCTCACATTCTTTTGCTGCTGCTACTGTATTGCCTTTTTCTTGAATATATACTCATATTCTGCATGTACATTCATTAATATATCTAACTCCCCTGGGGAGAAGTACGTGGTCCAAGTACGTTTTCTCTTGTTGCCATGATGAATCACGTTATCTGCATTCCATTGATGAGGGCTTTTTATCTCCTCATGCACGTGCTTTACTCAGAGTTAACTCAACTCGTAGTTGACTGAACTAATTGTTACCACCTGTTCTGAAACTGTCAACTCTGGGTTTGACAGCTCAGAGTCAGTCAACCCAGAGTTGTGGTTTCAACTCAGTACGGTAACCCTGCTTTCTGAAATACCCCCGTTAAGACTTGAGTGACTGAAAGGGAATGTTATTGTCCATAACCCCAGGGGTCTGAAGGAGGGAGTAAGATTCAATGTGGTGAAGAGGCGTGATTCTGAATGCATAATAAAGTATTTAATTCAAGAAAATATCTGAAATGAGGAGCACATTGATGTTCTCTGTAGCAGCCAAAACATTCTAACTACGCCAGCTGTATTAGAATTCCGTAGTATTTTCAGTCCTACCATATTTTGTTGTACCATACCTTTCATGAGCAGTTACACCTGTGGATAATGCAGAAGGACATAATTTTATTTAACTTCATTGCATTATGGATATTGCTTTCACAAAAACTTGTCATTATTAATCAGAGCCTACTTCAGGGGATGGGATAATAATAGTGGAAATTACAATAACTTCAGTTAGAGAAGTTATTCTCTGCAATTGCAAACCATTTACCATATCAATCACCTCCCTTTTGTATAAATAAAACTGCCAATCAATTTCACCAAAAGACCATTAAGATTACACTGGTGTAGTGAGGTCTTAAGAAGGACAACATGTCTTCCTTTTTGGACTCTCAACTATTAAGACAAACAAAAAGATGAATTGCTCTTAAATAAGAACCAACCCTGCCTGCAGCAAACTAAGACTCAGAAGGTGGTGAAACTTTATCTGGCTACAAATATCAAATATCCTCCATCCTCTTCACATTGCATATTCAAAGGCTACAGTATTCAGATCACAAAAGTGACCCCAGAATTGATCAAAAGTATTACATCAGAGAGTGCCAAGCTTCTTGTCCTTTATCTGTGTTGGTGTTCAGCCAAGTATGAGAGGAAGCAAGCTTATGAAAGAAAAATGTATTTATCCAGATAAAACATCTAAGGTTAGACTTTGAGAGAGGCTTGAGGACAGACTGGGGAAAAAAGGAACAGCACAGTAGCAATGAACACCTGACTGAATCAATAATACAACAAAAGATTGGAGCAGAAGAAAAGGTGTTTGACCTTTTTATCATAGCCCACATTGTTGATTATTATTTATTTTTGTCAAGGTCTCCTATTTGGTGGCAGATAAGCATCACACAAACATTCAATCATAATAAATTTCTCTGTCCAATGTGCTTTTTACATTTTCCAAATGAAGGAGACGACATGTGGTGTGAAAATGCTATCTCCATTGGATGATGGCCAAGTATATACTATTCCACTGAGCTTACATAGTGCCAAAAATGCTCAAAGGATTGTTCATTAAACCAGTAATATTCTTGGGATGCTGTGTGAAATGTAAAGACAAACAGAATGCATTGATTTGCAAATCATTTAAACCTTATATTCAATAGCAAGTTGTACAAAGACAACATATCAAATGTTGAAACTGAGAAATGTTATTGTTTCTAATACACTGATCAGCCATAACATTATGACCACCAGCCTAATATTGATGTAGGTCCCCCTTTTGTAGCCAAAACAGCCCTGACCCGTTGAGGCATGGACTCCACTAGACCTCTGCATGTTAGCAGCAGATCCTTTAAGTCCTGTAAGTTGCGAGGTGGGGCCTCCATGGATCAGACCTGTTTGTCCAGCACATCCCACAGATGCTTGATTGGATTGAGATCTGGGGAATTTGGAGGCCAAGTCAACACCTTGAACTCGTTGTTGTGTTCCTCAAACCATTCCTGAACCATTTTTGCTTTCTGGCAGGGCGCATTATCCTGCTGAAAGAGGCCAATGCCATCAGGGAATACTGTTGCCATGAAAGGGTGCACATGGTCTGCAACAATGCTCAGGTAGGTGGTACGTGTCAAAGTAACATTCACATGAATGGCAGGACCCAAGGTTTCCCAGCCGAACATTGCCCAGAGCATCACACTGCCTCTGCCGGCTTGTCTTCTTCCCATAATGCATCTTGGTGCCATGTGTTCTCCAGGTAAGCAACGCAACTGGCCATCCACATGATGTAAAAGAAAATGTGATTCATCAGACCAGCCCACCTTCTTCCATTGCTCCGTGGTCCAGTTCTGATGCTCACGTGCCCATTGTAGGCGCTTTCGGCAATGGACAGGGGTCAGCATGGGCACCCTGACTGGTCTGCGGCTACGCAGCCCCATACGCAACAAACTGCGATGCACTGTGTTCAATTTCTATCAGTACCAGCATTAACTTTTTCAGCAATTTGAGCTACAGTAGCTCGTCTGTTGGATTAGACCACACGGGCCAGCCTTTGCTCACCACGTGCATCAATGAGCCTTGGCCGCCCCTGACCGGTTCACCGCTTTTCCTTCCTTGGACCACTTTTGATAGGTACTGACCACTGCAGACTGGGAACACCCCACAAAGGCTTCAGTTTTGGAGAAGCTCTGACCCAGTCGTCTAGCCATCACAATTTGGCCCTTTTCAAAGTCGCTCAGATCCTTACGCTTGCCCATTTTTCCTGCTTCTAACACATCAACTTTGAGGGCAGAATGTTCACTTGCTGCCTAATATATCCCCCCCAGTGACAGTTGCCATGATAACGAGATTATCAGTGTTATTCACTTCACCTGTCAGTGGTCATTATGTTATGGTGTATATGCCCACTTGGAATTTGATGCCAGCAACACGGTTCAAGAAAGCTGGGACAGGGGCATCAAAAGACTGGAAAAGTTGTGTAATGCTAAAAAAAACCTGGTGGAACATCTCAACTAATTAGGTTAATTAAACAGGTCAGTAACATGATTGGGTATAAAAAAGCATCCCAAAGAGGATGAATCTTTCAGAAGATGGGGAGGGGTTCACCACTCTGTGAAAGGCTGCACAGGCAAATAGTGCAAAAATTTAAGAATAATGTTTCTCAACGTAAAATTACTAAGAATTTGGTGATCTAATCATCTACAGTACATAATATCATTAAAAGATTCAGAGAACCCGGAGAAATCTATGTACGCAAGGGACAAGGCTGAAAACCAATATTGGATGGCCATGATCTCTGGGCCCTCAGAAGGCAGTGCATTAAAACAGACTAGCAAAATTATTTACATTTCCTAGAAAATGTTTTGATATCTGTTTATCTCTTTTCAGCCAGCCCTTCCTGAAGTGCCCCAAAACATTTGGGAAATGAGGGCAGACAGCAGGGCTGGCCAGTCAGTACAGATGGATGACTGTGCAATGAGATTGCAATATTGTCCAGACGTGCAATACACTGTAAGGAAAGATGAATGTTCTTCATTCGTTGAGGCAATTGGTCTCTCCCCTACCTAGATTCACTCAGCCCATTTTATCAAAAATCTTTGCTTTTTGGAAAGCAAGCTATAAACTACTGAGTTTCACTACATTCATTCATTATTTATAGATGCACAACCATTTGAAATCTTCCCAATTATATTCCATTAACCACTGCTTTACTCTCATTATAACACTGCATTGACTAAGAATGTCTTTTTACATCATGTGAATGTACTCAGAGACTGAGACAGGCAAAAGCAAGACACTCTGGCATGCTATAAAATAAAAAATGTGATCCCTAAAACTCCTCCTATTACAAGGCCAACATCTATCATTCAACAACACAGTCAGTGTGTAGTAAGCACAGGGAAACATACCATTACACCCCCTCTCACTCTGGGGATTGTTAGCACTTTAACAGTTGTATGAAGAAAAACGAAGAAGCCAGTGAATTGAAATAGTGCTGCAGGCAGTACAGTGCTTAAATATACAGAAGAAAACCACTGGTGCCAACGTAGACAATTTTACACAGACAATAAAAAGTATCCAGACACAAGCACCCCATTTGATATAAAGCCAGTTCTGAGGACTATCTATTTCTCATTAGCAGCAAAGGAGAGCTAGACCAGCTCAGATCAGAAGACCCCAAAGAGTTGCCTTGCACAGAGAGAGGACTATTATCTAAGGTCATTATTTTCTTCAGAACATGTTGTTCACTGAACAGACTGGGTATCTTCACCTTCATGTGTTACTGACCATAAGTGTCCAGAATTTTTATTCAGGCATAAAAGAGATGAAAGAAAAATTACAGCATCATGCAAACTGAGTGGTTCACAATCCCATTGGTCTATTTCTACTAACTATGATAATTAGAAAAAGTAGGGGTTTTGTTCAGTGCGTTGAGAGTTCAGGGGGGAAAAAATCAATAAAACCATTTGCCTCTATCATATTTATCTCAAACCTTACAGAAAATAATTGGTCCTTGCTTAAGCCACCATGTTTTTGGGAAAAAGTGGTTGTTTGAATAGCAAAATGGGACCAGATTCATGAAGATATCACCAAATAGGTTTTTGTCAGTTTGACAAGCTATCATGCTCTGGGGGAAAGTAACGTGCAAATAATTGGCGTAAGAACTGTCTCCGGTGGTGGTTGTTCCCACCTCCCCACACCGTCATGTGTGTGCAGGAGCAAACAGTCTGTCAGACACAGATATAGTATTATCGACTCAGCACAGCCATTCAGGGAATAACCGAGATGCACAAACATGCATAGATGCAGAAAAGAAAATTACAATGTAATTAGAAATCCTCAGGGTGAAGAAACTGCAGTCTGACACACAGCGTGCAATGACCATGTTGCTAGACCAAACATGACTGTTTGAGTGCTGTCATTTATTAGCAATAAAATCAAATAAATTGCTATCACTTTTAATTGGTGTTACATTATAATAGGTCTGCCGTTTTAAAAAGAGGCCATAAAAACTTCTATGACGGAGTTAATTACCCCATGAATGTCTATTTTTGACACACACACACACACACACACACACACACACACACACACACACACACACACACACACACACACACACACACACACACACACACACAC
>JACXGI010009058.1:0-31497 GCA_016801175.1 Esox masquinongy
TGCTTGTTGCCTCTCCTTAGCAGTGGTTTCCTAGCAGCTACTTGACCATGAAGGCCTGATTCGCGCAGTCTCCTCTTAACAGTTGTTCTAGAGATGTGTCTGCTGCTAGAACTCTGTGTGGCATTCAGCTGGTCTCTAATCTGAGCTGCTGTTAACCTGCGATTTCTGAGGCTGGTGACTCGGATGAACTTATCCTCAGTAGCAGAGGTGACTCTTGGTCTTCCTTTCCTGGGGCGGTCCTCATGTGAGCCAGTTTCATTGTAGCGCTTGATGGTTTTTGCGACTGCACTTGGGGACACATTAAAAGTTTTCGCAATTTTCCGGACTGACTGACCTTCATTTGTTACAGTAATGATGGCCACTCGTTTCTCTTTACTTAGCTGATTGGTTCTTGCCATAATATGAATTCTAACAGTTGTCCAATAGGGCTGTCGGCTGTGTATCAACCTGACTTCTGGTCCCAACCTCATTAAAAAAATTCCACTAATTAACCCTGACAAGGCACACCTGTGAAGTGAAAACCATTTCAGGTGACTAACTCATGAAGCTCATTGAGAGAACACCAAGGGTTTGCAGCGCTATCAAAAAAGCAAAGGGTGGCTACTTTGAGGAATCTAAAATACAAGACATGTTTTCAGTTATTTCATACTTTTTTGTTAAGTACATAATTCCATATGTGTTCATTCATAGTTTTGATACCTTCAGTGAGAATCTACAATGTAAATAGTCATGAAAATAAAGAAAACGCATTGAATGAGAAGGTGTGTCCAAACTTTTGGCCTGTACTGTATATTGATAATTATTGTATCAATGTCATTCACGAATGAAAGAAAAACGAACGCTGTTGTGCCATGAAATAGTACAAAACAAATTATGCATTAAGATATGTTCAGAATAGACAGAAGCTTCGCTTGATACAACCTTCAGTAGCAGCGTTATAGACCGAGGTGAAATCAGTTTTATATTCGAGATTCAACAGATATTCACATACGTTCCTCCATTCAGGCTCCCTTCCACATTTAGGGACCGAGGTAAAAGTGTAAACCAGGTAATCGCCGAAATGTCTATACACGAATATAGTATCATTATGGACTATCATCAACATCAATCCCCATGCTTAATACTAAACCACACTTCATATTGTCAAAAAGATCTTTATTGATTCATCACTAATCAATAAATCTATTGAAGCATGTTTAATTCTGTATTTCTTCAATATCTTTTCCATTGATTGTCATAGGAACTTCAATCCTGGTGTATATTATTCTAGAAATAGCTGGCCTACTTGTTCAAGCTTTGTTTTGGTGGAAAAAATCTTTATGGATTTATTAATAATCAATAAATAAATGGAAACACCTCTAATTCGGCATTTATTCAATATCTTTTTCAATGATTGTCATAGGAACTTCAATCCTGGTGTATATTATTCTAAAAATACCTGGCCTACTTGTTGAAGCTTTGCGTTGGTGGAAATCTCTATTGATTTATTAATAATCAATTAATCAATGGAAACAAGTTTAATTCGGTATTTCTTCAATATCTTTTTCATTTAATTGTCATAGGAACTTCAAACCTGGTGTATATTATTCTACAAATAGCTGGCCTACTTGTTCAAGCTTTGTTTTGAAAAAGATTTTGAAGAAATACCGAATTAGAGGTTTTCCATTGATTTATTGATTATTCATAAATCAATAAAGAGATTTTCCACCAAAACAAAACATAAACAATGCACTACCTCACAACATCTGTAAACGTCTGCACTCAAACTAACAGCGCGGTGCAGTTTCAAAACAGCTGAACTATGGTGCTGACCTCATTGGAGTTTAATAGCTAGGAACAGAAATCCTCCTTGCAGACTGATTTGCATCTTTTTCCTAGCAGCTAATACAACTTGTTGGCATTTTCGTTTGAGCTCGTAGTCTATACTAGCTAACATGAGCTACAGTTCTGTAAACAAGGCCGGTTAAGGATACAGCCTTCTCACAGACAGATTTATCTGTGCTGCAGCTGCTTATACATTTTCCAGAAAGAATAAACAGCGATAGCCATTGGTACAATGCTTGTTTTGACACAAATGTTTTAGTTTTTTTTGTTTTGAGTACATGCGGAAACCTATATCAATATACCCTGGCCTTCCCGTTTTGGAAAACCGAATGTACCGTATCATTTCGAACGCTATATCTGTTGCCCCGTTCACTTTAATTTGAGCCGGGAGAGGCTTCCTTTAACAAATTGTAAACTCTCAAAACTGTATTAATTCCAAAAAATAATATCTCCACAGTCCGGGATTGGGCAAGATAATCGTAAACAAAGGCCCCAGGATCAAAAATCAACATTGATTCCTTCAAATCACGGGCCAGCTGAAATAGGCTTGCTTGGCACCTTTTCTTGTTCTCTCAAGAAGTGCAAACAATCATTTTAGAGAAATATGAAGAATAGAAAAATATAATCCAAGCTAAAAGCAGCAGAGTTGCTGCTGCCAAAAGCAGGAAGGAAAGCTGGCAAAAAATTGCCCACTGTGTAAATGCATAAGTTACAAGGCTTATCAATATCAATGCCCCATCATTAAGGCACAACTAGATTTGACCATAATTACCATTGTGTACTCCATTAAATGACTGTGTTGCTTAGATGAATTCTTATGGTGTGTAAGACAATTCTTTCAGTTGCAACCCTGGCAGTGTTAAGCGGTCTTGGGAGCAAATAAAAAATGAATATAATAACATAATTCAAATCGGTAAATAGGCTTACTTGCAAATATTTTTAGGTCAACAAGTAAAAGGCTTTAATGCTTGAGTCAATCTCTTTGGGATGATATAGGAGAATGCTGCATTTAATATACAACAGTAAATGTCATAGGGTGTACATTATTTATAGATGAAGTAGTCGACGTTAATTGTCTACCTGCTATTTCATAAAAGCCCTCTTTAATAGACTGCGTCGGCAAGTGGCCTGGGAACACAACAAATATATCAAGTTGCTCTGTTAGAGAAAGAACCACCTTGCGAATTGCGCGGCAGACTGTGTAGTTTTAAATATTTTAGATTTTTTTTAGAGATCCTCTCACTATCCATGCACTGAGCTCCATGGGATCTTCTAAGAATGGTGATGCCATTTTCAATCGAGAATTGATTCATTACGCGGTGCTTTTGTACATGTTGATCTGTCATCTCGAATATAACCTGCTCCGGAGCAGGTTAGGAGTGCAGCGTAAGTTACCATGGTGATGTAACCCAGTAACAAGTGAACCACTGTTGTGACACTGACAACCCAGGGTTCAACCTGAAGTTAGCTCACTAACCCCAAATCCTGCTTTGTAGTATAGGCCTCAGACCTGCCAAAATTAAAAATAAATTTAAATGCATTTATATATAAAAATCTAAAAAAGTAATAATATGCTATATATGCAACTAAATGTAAATGTATACATAAAAAATTATTAGTGACATTTTTAAAACATGACATTAATTTGTACTTAAATATTTATTTTCCTTGTTACTCTTTTCTGTATTTATTTCCCTATTCATTTATTTCCTTTATCTTATTCCTGTATTTATTAGTTTCCTTAATCTTTTATTTCTGTATGTATTTATTTCTGTATTTCCTTGTCCTTAAGCTAATGAGGGTGCAGGACTTTAACAGTCAGACATGGCAATCAAGCCCAGAGTGGCAGACAGAATCAGATGGTGAAGATGGTGAGTGCTGTTTTAGATCCTTGCTGTCCCAGTGTTGCGCATGTGTAGGATATCGGCCAATCACTATTCCTAGTTTAAGCACATGCATTGTTTGTGCATAGGTGACATGAATAAGGTATCGAAAACCGAGAGGAATTTTCGGAAAAACTAAGTAATTTTTGCCAAGTGTATAGACAATGAGAATGGTGCGTCTCTGCGGGTCTGTCCCGGGAGTTCTGGTGGGGTAAATGTGTTCATTTCAACGCCAGTGCATAG
Organism: Esox masquinongy; assembly: GCA_016801175.1. Taxonomy (NCBI): domain Eukaryota; kingdom Metazoa; phylum Chordata; class Actinopteri; order Esociformes; family Esocidae; genus Esox; species Esox masquinongy. The sequence goes on from JACXGI010009058.1 coordinate 3,951, forward strand.
AACCAGACTTGCAATTCATGCGATTGTATTTTCCCTAAACTCCTCTTGGTTTTTCAATAGCTTATTCATGTCACCTATGGTCAAACGCATGTGCTTAAACTGTGAGTCTTGACATCTGCACTGGCATTGAAATCAACTCATTATCCCCACCAGAACCCCGGGATAGACCCGCAAAGACGCATTGTTTTTGTAGCTTATTTATTTGGAGAAAAAGACAAGGCTAACATTGGCTAACAGGCATACTTGTGCACTGGTCAAAGTAGTGTCCACTCTCAAATATCAACCATCCATCACACCACCTTGGGGATGGTCTTATTCTAGGGGGAGACATCAGAGTTTTCCATGATTTTAGTGGTGTGATTTGGGTGTTCCTAGAGAGGTCTCAAGAGCGGACTAATTCTGCTTTGATCAAGTTAGGCAAGCCTGCAAAAACAAATGCTGACAGAAAATGTACCGAAGCATTACTGGTAGCAAAGCTATGAATCTTATCTTTTTAATTTAAATTAAGAGGTTAATAATAATTTGAAGAAATTTGAAGAGCCCAGAATTGACCACATTACGTAGAAGGTTGAGGTAATGCGCTAAACGTAGTGTTTTGAGAAATCTAAAAGACATCCTCTGGCGCAATTAACCTGTCTTGTTGCGGTGAGAGCTACTCCCCTGACCATCGCTGTGCCATACAGCTCAACTCACTCGACCACTATCAACAAATGTTGATCTATATTTTGGGAGTTGCCCTAACTTCATGCCTGTTTTGTTTTTCTGCAGTTTGGCTGAGGTCTCTTCATAGTTTTGAACTGTAGTCGTGCCTTCTACGCGGCTTCATTAAAACACCTACATGAATTTAGTTGTTAGACTCTACCTCAGCACCAAGGTTAAATAGAGTTCTTTTAAATGTCAAATCAAACAACAGCAGCCTACCAAGCTTTCTAACCATTTTTGCAGTCTTCAATGTTAGAAAAAGGTTACTGTTCACGCTAAGGGTGTCACAATATACCAGTATTGATGATAACCGTAATATTTAAAAAATTAAATATTGATATCGTTAATAATTCACAATATCATATTCACTAGGCAAAAATGTCATTTTTCCAAACAGTCCCCGCAGTTTTTCGATAGTTTATTCATGTCACCTATAGACAAACGATGCATGTACTTACACTATGTGTCTGGGCCTATACACTGGCATTAAAATCAACTCGATCCCCGGGGTGAGATCCGCAAACACCTGTCGTTTTTGTAGCCTATTCACTTGGAGAAAATTACATATTTTACTAAAAACTCCTTTTGGTCTTAGGCCTTGTGAGTCTTTTTATCAGTTCACCTGGTTGCCTTTTCACTACCCATTAAGTGTAATTGTTCTTTTTGTGTACTTTTAATTTGTACAGTTTTGGTTACAGACTCTCTCCACCTCCTTCCACTTGGATTTTGTGTATCCTGTAATCTGGGTTAGGTAGGTTACTTTTGAAATGTAATCCATTAGTTACAAGTTACCTGTCCACATTTGTAATCAGTAACATAACTTCTTGATTACTCAAACTCAGTAACGTAATCTGATTACTTTGAATTACTTTTAGATTACTTTCATATTAAGAGGCATTAAAAAACAAATAGGAATAGCCTATAACCAATTGAACACCTTTTGCGGGATCAATCAATGCTAGAGTTAAACATAGCTTTCCAAAAACGGAATTTGCATTTTACCTTATCGGTTATGTACCGTGCCTTTGGAAAGGGTTTCTAAACCATTGCTTTCTACTTCAGTATGATTGGGCTACATCTCTACATTACATGCTAAAGGTCTGTCAGATATTCAATCGTTCCAATTAATCCAATAACCCTCTATCTTCCAGAATCTGACTTTTTATCTGAACATAACCCAAAATCTAAGGATGTGTTAGCCTATTCTGTTATTTTTGTTTTATTCATGTTTTTAATTGCTTTAAATCATTGTTAAAAAATAAATGGCAATTTCTCGAAAAGGGTATTGACATTGTTGTGTATAAGAATCAAGATATCCCTAGCTTTTCACACATACGCTACAATAAAGCTGCAGTAGTCTGATGTTTTGCTCCACAACCACCAACGTTGTCAAGACGTTGCAGAAACCCCAGGCACGCGAATGCATGTTTGCAATCGTGAACACCCGCACACAAATATGTTTTACCCGCGCAAACGTAACCTGCGATTATTAGAGCCACCAGGGATGGATTTCCAAAATGCAAAATGAAAGAAATAAACTGATTATACACCTGCACTCTTAGCTTAAAGTCAATGTCGTCACCAGCCAACGATAACCAATTAACACAATTTTCTGAGATGCGAAGCACGCAGAATCACATGGCCTACTTGAATGGATGGCGTTGAGGTGGCTGCGTCAAATGCAAATCCTTATCTTTTGGCAAAGTGCTTCCCAACACACCTTTTCTCCTCAAATATTGGGATGAATTCCATATGTTTTATCTTGAGGGCAGCGCCATGTTATATCTATCTAACAAATAGTTCCCTAATCTTCTAAACAATTCCTGGCTGTGTTGTTCGGTGCATTTGACAAATAAACTTTGAAACTCGAAAAAGATCTAACAAGAGGTAGGCCTATTGCCTATCATTGTTCTGAGAAAGATGCGTCAAATAGATAACTAAATCACATTTTATATGGGTTGGCTAATATTATTATAGATATATTCTGTATTTCCAAGCCATCCAACCAACCAAAACCGAAGAAAATTAAACTTGCGCTTCATCGGTCAATAATCTGGTTATGTGCGCCCAACCTTTGCACGCATGATGATCACACACAACAACTGAGGCCCGCAATTGTTATTTTGGTTCAAATAATGATGTTCTTAAAACATTAAATAAAAAAATCGAACATGCAAAGTGTCATAATTATTTTGCGCACCTATTCTTTTTCAATTGAAGTAATCCAAAAGTAATCATACATTTTTTCGAAAGTATCTGTAATACAGTTACAATATTTTAGTTAGTAATGTAATGGATTACAGTTTTCTTTTTTGTCATCCATTAAAGATTACTTGTAATTTGTTACTCCCCAACTCTGCCTATAATTCATTTGCCAAAAAAAGAGACAAAACGCACACAAAGTTAAAGATGTATTTGACTGATAACATTATAATTTTTTCATTTTCTATAGATATCACAATAATCTCGTTATCGTGAATTATTTGGGCCATGATAATCGTGTAGTGCAAATCTATCATGACAGCTAGGGATGGGATGTTAGTAGTAGTAATGTTAGTAGTAATAGCGACGGAAAATACTCACAATTATGAAATTGTGGAGAAATTCTATAATTGGGATCGGGTTAATCCTCACATGAGTGACTTGAAAAAGCTCTGCCAGTCATTGAAGTTTGCCTGACTATTTTTTATTTTACAAGTCAAGTGCACATCTCATCTCATATTGTACTAAGCCACTAAACATCCACTGCAATGTACTGTCAATGAAGCTAAATGGCTCTGCTAGCGTAAACAGAATTTTGTCAATTACAATAAAAATTGAAATTAAATTCTAAAATGTTGTCATGAGTTGGGTTTGTATTTTATAGATTCTACTAAAAAACTTTCTCCAAACTCTCCATTGCAAAAATGCAATCTTAAATTACTCATTATTTCCAGCAGCCTATTATCGGTATCTTCCCGGAGGAAGCGCAAGAATAAACGTCTTAGAACCACTTGAATGTGCTACACTGTCCGCCAAGAAAGTGTCCTAAGTTTGAGGTCTTTGTAGGATCATGAAATGTACAGCTCCGGAAACAATTAAGAGACCACTGCACCTTTTTCTTTCCTTTCCAAAAAAGTCGAAAAGGAGGTTTTGAGTGAGGAACAGAAGGGTTAAAATTAAGAGACCACTGCACCTTTTTCTTTACTTTCCAAAAAAGTAGAAAAGGAAGGTTTTGAGTGAGGAACAGAAGCATTCAATTTGCAGTGGTCTCTTAATTTTTTCTGGCGCTGTGTATCTCAGCCAAACTGTATTTGTGACATTTTTATCTAACTCCCAAAATACATGTCTGATTTGTTGTAAAATCAATACCCAATTCGACTGGTATCTAAAGCCGGCCATATCCGATCTGAAATATGCCAAGGATGAGGGATAATCTGATCTTAATTTTGTTGGATAATTAGGATACCAGATCTGTCTGAAAGGCAAAAAGGCTGCATTAAATCCGTTAAATTGTTTTAACTTGTCCGGCATTGGCCATGGATGTTGCACCTTCAGTTTATATTGGCCAGTCTCAGATTTCTCACAATCTACAATTTAGTATTTTCATAAAGACATCCCTATTTTAAAATGTGGAGCCAAGAAGAGTGTGTATTATAAACGCATCTTGCTCACCCGCTAATGTGTGCGCTTTCATTTATTTGTTAAATAGACCAGGATAGGCTATGGCTTGGGCACGAATTAGGCCTACCTGGCCTGTGTACATGTGTAGGGCTATAAGTGTATGAAGTCAAGTGTTTTAGGCTATTCATTGCGATGGAGAATGATATAATGAATAAACTAGTTTTCCAATTCCTTTACAACAGTCTAACCACCACATTTAGTAGCCTACAAAAAAAGCTTCTGATCACGTCTCCACTTCTTGCCGTATGCAAATACCTGTCCATTCCATTACCACGGAAAATCAGCAGTTGAAGCTATGTTGAGCTCAAACAAGCCAATTATATTTATGCTAGAAGACATGCAGCTACGAAAGATTCATGCAGATAAAAACTGTTAAACCGCAAATTGCAGAAAATATGAATAGGATATAAATTATTATACATGTATCTCTTTCGATTTTATAATTATAATTTTGTTTATATTGTAGGCTAATTGTGAACGCTTTCTTACTGAAAGTGACAAGAGGACAAATAAAATAGGCTATCATTTGCACAGGCCAAAATAACATTGTCTATCTGCATGATCTACACTATACGATGCGCACAACATAGCGGGGAGCTGTTGTAACGAATTCTGAAGTTATTAGGAAGAATCAACACATCAAATAGGTTTATCGTTAGCTAATAAGGCACATAAAATGCACACGGAAGTGCATGCACCCACAGGTCAGTAGCTGCCAGTAAGAAATGAAATCTATTTTCACCTCTGATCCTCAGATGAGTGACTTGAAAAAGCTCTTGCCAGTCACCGAAGTGTTCCTGACTACTTGTTTTATTTAACTGGTGGAGCACATATCTCACTAAATGCCACTAAACATCCTCTGCAATGTATTGTCAATGAAACTGGCAACCATATACATTTAGTAGGGGTGAAATGGTGTGTTCGTATCGAACCGTACGCACTGTGAACTGAACAATAGCCTACATTAATCATATATTATAGCTAGGAAAATATATATATTATATTGTAAAAAAAAAGAAAATTGCATAAACCAATGTTGTATAAATGAACATGGAAAATATTCACATGGTAAAAAAGTTGTCTTTCAAAAAAGATAGTTGTTTCATCACGTACCTGTATGCAGCTTCGCTCATTAGTTATTTCACTCCAGCAGGAACGGAGCTGAGAGACCGTGATAACAACAATTTTCTTATGACGGTATTAACAGTTTGCTAAATGCAAAGGAGCAACTTGGCAAGCATTGTCAACCCAGAACTAGAAGACACCCCAGTACTATTTAGGTCGGTCTGGGAACATTTCGGTTTCCCTGTAAACTAGAACGGCAATTGCCAACGAGTGGTGGATAAAACTTCTACAACATTTAGTCTCTGTTCATTGAAGATTGCCTATTCGAGTGGTAATATGAATGACATGACTACTCAATTACCATAATTCCCTGTTTATATCCCGCACCGTCTATAAACCACACCATTATATTTTTATATATAGACCAATGGGCTCCCTGCACAACCGCTTCAGCATTGTCCTTAATACTGCTCCTGCATTTCTGGTTGTGCCATTTTGTTATGCATTAACATAATGGCAAGTTTGAATATTTAGCTAGACATCGTTAAGCATTATTAAACTGTCTGACGTTTCTTATGAAGTTTAATGGCTTATTAGCCAGTAATAGGCCTACTAGTATCTTACTACTTGGAATAGTCAAATGAATTGAGCAATTGCGAGCCAGACTGAAGACAAACTTTACACTGCCAAAGCTATTTCATTTTATGCGACAACATTCATTTTTCCTTCATTCGTCAATGACATTGATACAATAACTGACTTTTTCGTCAAGTGAAAAGACGAGAGAATCATGGAAATCCCTCTTTTACTGCGCAATTATTGGAATCAGGTGTGCTAAATTAGAGTTGGAGAGAGAACCTACAGGACAGTAGGGCCCAATCTCAATGTCCACACTCACAGACTTTGAAGCGCGTTCTCGCTAAGTCTGTGAGGGCTTAGAGCTGTCCCACTGTCAAAGTAGAAGCCCAGAAGCGAGATAAAAATCAATATAGATTATTATTGACAATTATCTCTCGTCCACTCTGTAGGGCATATAAATCAGGCAGTCGGTCTATTAAGTGCCTTGGCCGCGAAGAAAGTAAAAAACATAAAATAAAAAGTCCCAAACCCATAATAGTGTGCAACATGTTTCAGCGTCATCAAGGTAACGTATCCAGGAACAGGATTGGGCAGCCATGACCTAGCTGATCTTTGGTGAAATGCCTGCTGCATACTTTAGATGGGATTGTAGTATATTGAGGTAGTCCTGGCGTATTTGCACTAACCACTGCTTCTTCAGCTCAATGTCAAGCGGGAAGCTATGCACACTAGTAACCCCATTGAATTTAGTCGATGCGGTGCACAGAGGTACAGAGCAATGTTCTGAATATTTCTTGTTTTTTAAAAAATATGTTCTTAAATATCTTTTTCCGAGTCTCAATCATGTTTATTTGTCTAGCTAAACTTGCTCCGTCAGACGAATGTGTGCAGATAACGCGTGCCGGAAACAGGCGTGCAGTATTATTGTAAAAGGGAAGTATGTCACCACCCTGAGTGCAAGTAGCCCATTTGGAGTGGAAATCACGTTACGTCACTGAAGTTTGGTGGTGGCAGAAAACTGCGGGATCAAGTGTAGGGAAACGGGCAAGCTCCTCGGACTAAAGGAAAAAAAATTCTTGTGCCGTTGGATGTCAGATTACAAATGCAAAAAGAGGTGGCCTTCATTTTTATAGTATACCATTGTCGAAGCTACCCTTTAAAGCTAAATGGAGACGTTAACGGTTGCAAGCCATTAAACAGACAGAATGCTCGTCTCTGCATTGCTCAATTCATATCAGGCAAGATTTTTTCCGCTGTTTATTGTTGGTTTATCACGCACAGGCAAAATCAATGATGTTGTTATAATAATAACGATAAATTAGTAACAGCAGCAACCACAAAGCTGGCATTCTCAGTAGGCTATTTAATAATGGTAAACACCAGTGACCAACATTAGTAACATTAGCTAGTGTGTAAGCAGAATTAGCATGCAGACAAACCAGATTGCTCATACTTAGACAGTTTAGCTTACATCACTCAGTATTTTTGCAAGCATTTAATGAATGAATGGGATATACTGTAATATTATATTTGTGATATGACATTTACTTTACAAAATAATTGGAGAAGGTGTCCGGATGATGCATATTCCTGTATGTTGTAAAGAGGTCTGACACCGCTAACTGTCACTTTCTGCCACCAGTTCGGCTCTGCCCACAAAATACGTCATCACTATTTACTAACACAAAAAAGGTCTATACAAACCCGAGTATTAAACGCACCCATATATAAATCGCATTTGCCCGTAGAATTATAACTCGTACATACATTGTACTTTAATATTAAACATCTGTCAGAGGGCGCTACCAACATTAATTTGTTGAATAAAATGTTTTTGAAAACCCTGTAATGCCAATTGTATCATTTTTGCTACGTGAGTTTCTGAGACCTGTACATCGTAAGCAATCATCTGTAAAAAATGTGCTGTTGGTTTTAAAAATGTAAACTTATGAATTAGCCGCACCAGTGTATTAACTACTTTTTTCACAATCTGTGTATAAGCCGTGGTTTATAAACGGGAAATTACAGTATTTATTGTTATACATTGAAAATAGAAAATAAATTTTCTGAAGTTCAAATGATCATTTTCTTTGGAAGTAACATGTTTCAAGTGGTCCTATTTTGTGGCACTTCTATGTGACTTAACTTTGATATATGCTGCTGGACTATGCACTCTTGTTGACAGTCTGATTTAAATTAGCCTATTTTTTTTCATGTTATAAGGCAGTCACTGTTGTTTTTTTTGTTGTCCCTTTGTTTCCATATGCTCCTGGGAATTCAAACTACCCATGTTTACTATTATAATAAATAGATAAGATAAATACAAATTACATATTTCTCAGGCATTAATTTTTTTTGATATACAGCTCTGGAAAAAATTAAGAGACCTTGCCTAATTTTTCTTAAATCAGCATCTCTACATGTATGGCAGCCATTCCATTCCAGTGTCTGTTAAATTCCAACACAGGCACACCTCATTTTACTTAATGAGGTACTGATTAGGTGATTACCTGAATCAAATCTAATTTAACGAGGAAAAGTATAAAAACCACTGCTGTGGTCATCACTATCCTCTTGCAATAGGACCAGTTGGATGGCAAAAACAGTGCAAATAGTACCTCAAAGGTAATTGGAATAAAAAAAATAACTATTCGGCATGATAAAAGAGTTGAAAAGAAAAGCGAGTGAGGAAAAGAAGGGTTCAATTCTGTCTTTACTGGCAGAGGGATACAGTGAGCATCAGGTTGCTTCCATCCTGAAAATTTCAAAGACGGCGGTTCATAAGAACAAGGTCAAGCAACAGACATTGGGGACAACAAAGCTACAGACTGGCAGAGGGCGAAAACGACTGTCCACTGACGGAGATGACCGTCAACTCGTTTGAATGTCACTCAACAACCGTAGGATGACATCAAGTGACCTACTGTACCAAAAGAATGGCAAACGGCAGCTGGGGTGAAGTGCATGGCGAGGACGGTTCAAAACAGGCTCCTAGGGGCAGGGCTGAAGTCGTGCAAAGCTAGAAAAAAGCCCTTCATCAATGAGAAGCAAAGAAGAGCCAGGCTGAAGTTTGCAAAAGACCATAAGGATTGGACTGTAGAGGAATGGAGTAAGTTCATCTTCTCTGACGAGTCAAATTTTCAGCTTTGCCCAACACCTTGCTGTCTAATGGTTAGACTGAGACCTGGAGAGGCCTACAAGCCACAGTGTCTCGCACCCACTGTGAAATTTGGTGGAGGATCGGTGATGATCTGGGGATGCTTCAGCAAGGCTGGAATTGGGCAGATTTGTCTTTGTGAAGGACGCATGAATCAAGCCAAGTACAAGGTTATCCTGGAAAAACATCTGCTTCCTTCTGCTCTGACAATGTTCCCCAACTCTGACAATTGTTTTTTCCAGCAGGACAATGCTCCATGCCAAACTGCCAGGTCAATCAAGGTGTGGATGGAGGACCACCAGATCAAGGCCCTGTCATGGCCAGCCCAATCTCCAGACCTGAAACCCTTTGAAAACCTCTGGAATTTGATCAAGAGGAAGATGGATGGTCACAAGCCATCAAACAAAGCCAAGCTACTTGAATTTTTTTGCCAGGAGTGACATAAAAATTGTCAGTAGTTCATAGAATAAAACAAAATACCTAAATGGTAAAAGCAGAGAAACTGATAATTTTGCAGTGGTCTCTTCATTTTTTCCAGAGCTGTATATCGAAACCTTACCGAACCATGACACCACTGTACGGTATCGTACCGAACCGTGAGTTTTGTGAATCGTTTCACCCCTAACATGTAGAAATGTACATGTTATAGTATTAATTAATTATTAAAAACCTTCTTTGATATTATTTTATTGTAATGGCTTTTTAAATGCACAAGAAAAATATTTATGTCATGGAAGAATATCTGATCAGCTGTTGAAATATTTATGTCATGGAAGAATATCTGATCAGCGGTTTGAGCTAGAAACCAGAATTGTTATTGGGATTGTTATTCATCTGGATAAAATCGTAAATCGGGATAATTTTGCCAGGATGATCGTGGCATGAAATTTTCATATCGTCCCACCCCTAGTGGCAACCCTAGCTCACGAGTGCTTCCTCCCTACTACTGGTAAACGCTGCCTGTGTACTCGAGTCAGTCCGCATGGTATTATAGCCAGCAGTTAATAATGCATTTATTTATACCTTTTAATCATGATGGAGGAGTTATGTTGGCTGTTTTAGGCTAAATGTGCTGGTGTTGAGTTGTTAGGTGTATACACTTAAATCCAACTGAACACTGCACAGTTATGTCATCTTTTATTATACTGCAGGGTGATTATTCCATTCTTATAATTTTTCAGTTTTTGAAACAGGGTCTGTGACCATGTTTATCCAGATTTAGTTTACTTTTGATTTGCCACTTTATGTTCACTTGTGTTAAAATATCACTTATGCTTGTCAATTTAAAAAAAACAAATTCATTGAGTTCATTTAATCAGTTTTAATATTCACTGTATTCCTTGGTTCGTCCCCTTTTCACAAAGGATATTTTAAATAATACTAAAATATATAAACCATAACTGACAGCAGGTGCTGCATGTTTTTTTTAAATTGTTTATTGTGGGCAGCTGAGTTGAGAGCTGGGGGACAGCGGCTGTGGGAAGATAGTGGCATGTAATCGATAAGAGCTCCGCTGCTGTTTTGTAAATGTGACTGCCACCAGCGCGCTGTCAATAGAACGTTTTGCACCCTAGCCAGGGCCGGCCCTGACCAATTTGGTGCCCTAGGCTTGATTTTAGCTGGTGTCCCTTCCAACGCAGCCAATTCCATCATCAATCATTGTGTTCATACTCTCACACAGAAACTGCATAGCTTTATGTCTTAGAGATTTTCTTTATTTTCCAAACAAAAAAAACCACAAAATAAAAACAGTATTACAGAAACAAGGGACATAAAACAAATTATAAATACAATATAAATAAGAGTATTGAAACCTTAGTGCAAAATGCATATTGTAGTATTGTTCTACAACCTTACTCACCTTACCTTTCTTGCCGCAAACAAGTGACATAAAACAAATTAGAAAAGATTATTGCACAAAAAAATAACTATATTATAGAAACCTCAGTGCAATATGCCTAATCTAGCATTGTTCTACAGCCTGAAACCTGAAGCCTTTTATTTGATACAGACCTCTGAGAACAAACTTTGTTCTTACCTCAGTTAAAACAAATGGCAAGTCAGTAGGGTGTATTGGTGCAGCCTTTTTTTAGATGCCTGATGCTGCATCGCTGGGCCGTGCTGAGATAGAGGGGACAGGAGCACTTCATGCTGCATTGCTGGGCTGTGCTGAGGTAGAGGGGACAGGAGCACTTCATGCTGCATCGCTGGACTGTGCTGTGCTGAGGTAGAGGGGACAGGAGTGTTTGATGCTGCATCACTGGGCTGTGCTGAGGTAGAGCGGACAGGAGCATTTGGTGCCGCATCACTGGGCTGTGCTGTGGTAGAGGGGACAGGAGCACTTGATTCTGCATCACTGGGCTGTGCTGAGGTAGAGAAGGTGTCTGCAGGTGGCCCAGGATTTGCTGGGGAGGGATTCAAGTATTTCAAAAGTGATGAGAAAAGAGGAGTATGTGACCATTGGTTGTTACATTATATTAATAAAAAGCTGCTGTTGGTGAAACTATACAATCATAGCACCTAAGCCACATTATAGCCTAAACACAAAAGCAAGAGTAATTACACCTAGCATTCATGCACAAAACATGTATTCAATGAGCACTTCTCTAGCATGCTGTTTGCTATAATATATATAAGACTAATCAATAATGAAAATGCAAAGGCTTACAACTATTAATTACATAAGGGGATGGGAAAGAAAAAGCATTTTAATTGACTTTTACAAGCAGGGCTAACGTTGGCTAGGTAAGATGTCAATAAAATGTATGCCCATACCTGGTTTCTTGAGGCAGACAGTGGATGGTTCGTGCAGCACACTTGAAAGAAAGTGTATTTCTCAAAATTGTTATAGGTTAGGTTATTCTACAAATACCTGAATAGTCTTTCCAATATTCCCTAATGAATTTAAGGTAAAAATAAATGACATTAACTCTAGCTAGTTATTTAAATTAGCAAACATTACTAGTATCATCCAAAGCAAGCTAGCTAGTACTAGTAACACTACTCCAATGGTAACTACTATGCAAAAAGAAAATATTAATTTATCACATCACACTACCTTTGTCCTTACTGTCCTTTTTCTCCTCTTCTTTTTCTTCCCTTCTCTTCTTTTTCTTCGTTTGAAGTAGGCTACTGATGCTAATTTATCATATTTCACGTTTAGTCAGTGACACTCACTACTTCAGGTAACTGAACTCGCCCATCCCCCACAATCAGGTAAGTCTAAGTGAGAGTGGGGGGCGACGGTACGGCATCACAAAAAATATGGCCTAATAAGATATATAGTTATGTTGTTGTGATGTTGTTGTGGGGGCTTTCGTTTCATCTTATTAGTTATCTGCCTACTAAGCTAGCTACTACTTTTCAGCTTGTTGAATACATACCTTTTATTCATGCCACAGGATTTTCTTTGTCTAAAGCAATCCTAATATGAAACACTATAGATTGTTCTGCCTGTTGTAACTGTTATTCTACTGCATGAGGTTGGTATGGTTAATCAGTTACATTAAATAATCTAAGACAGGAGACAGCGACAATTAAAACCTTGCTCTGTTGACATGATAACAGCTGAGTAACCCAAAAGCTAATAAGCTGATAAAATTCTTAAAATGATTTCTGGGCTAAACATTTTGTCAACTTAATTCTTGAAGGTCATTTACGTGGTAGAAAAAACAGCAGGTAACCTGCAGTCAATTTTTTAAAACATACATGGAGCTGTGAGTATTTGACGTTGACCCGAGGTCATGTCTGTCTGCCCGGCTGGCATTCACAAGGTCTATTTTCCACCCTTCCGCCATCATTAAGACTGTTGCGGCAACACACGCCGTTTCCCCCTCCATCATTCATAAACTCCTCTGGAGCCAAAAGGTTTCCTCCCTCCTGCTCCATCTCAGGCTAAGCTAAGCTTCTGATGTCACGCTCGCAGCCCCTGTCCCCGCTGCCCAATATAGCTAAGGGTCCATTCTCCACCAGCCTATGGAAAGACTGAGTGACCTGGGAGGGGGGTCTTCATTCCAAAGCTTGGCTGTTATTGTTTGAAACTGTACGTACGTACGTACTGGGCAAGAAAAGCTGCATTGCAAGCGGAAATCTAGACCAAAACACTTCCAACTAAGACTAGTGGTGTTATTAACCTCAAAAAACTTGATGTTGTATTCCTCTAAATACTGTTTTCATTGTTGCTATATAAATTTAATTTTCAACTGAACTGATACTTTGTGTTACTGGTCAGATTTGTTCACAATGGTATCAATTAGTTTTTTCAAGTTTCGATGTAACAACCATAAAAAAATCACTTAGCATTTGCTAGCTACCGATTACATCATTGCCGAAAAACAGAGGCTGTGTGTGGTGGCTACAGAAAATAGTTTGCATGATGGCAGTTTGAAGTGACTAAATTCCGTCCACTGTTTCATTCGTATGCAGTAAAAAAAACATCTATACTGATGCGACCGATTCCTGAATTTAGTTTGAAGTGTTTTTTGAGTTTGTTTCCCCTTGTAATGCTGTTTTTGTTGCTTGGGACGCACTGTTTTAGTTTATGAATTTGGACAATGATAATTGTATTATGATGTGCGGGAAGGCTGCCATTTAAACAGAATTGTGTAATGTGTTTTTTTTCTCAGCTCATTTTTATTCAAGAGCCATTTAACACAGTGTAGCTATTTATTTATTTTCAAAATGGTTTGCAATGTAGTAATTTGGGTTCTTGTGCAAACCATTAAGAGCCATTTGTGTACCAATTGCAGCCCTACCATTAGCCAATGAATAATTTGAAACATACACTGTCATTACTAGGCTTTATTGACCCAAAGTATTACTGAGTTACATTTAGAAAAACATTGACATTGCATTGACATCCAAGCAATAAACTGATACACATAAGGTCTGATGGTTTTAGGGTTAATGACATTGCAAATAGTCTACCTGTTTATTTAGCTGCATTTCTGATTGTCAATCTCTGGGACTTTGATGGATTTTCCCTTTTATAGTTCACTGTCATTTCTTCTCATTCATTTTTTTGTCAGATCAATGACATTTGCCGGGAGCAGTTTTTTCCCTAGCCCTCCCTTGTTTTATTCAAGGAGCAGTCAGATATGGTGATACCTTATGCCTTCTTTTGTACATTATCGACCACCCCCATCCCCTTTGTGAGTCTCAGAGCTTCATTATGGGCTTGTTCGATAATCCATTTGTTACACCGCTTGAGCAACGCTCCCAGATATTTCAGGCGTATACGGTGTTCTATTGTGATGCATCATTTGGATGTTGGCAGGGATCATTTGAAAATGTCTCTTATTGCTATAATGCTGTATTTCTGTCCATCTAGTCATCAAGGCGCCTGTTCTGGAGTGCAATAAACATGGTCACAGTAGGTATTGACTGGAGAAATCACCATAACCTGCTGCACGGCAGGCAAGATCTCTTGTTACAGCTCAATTTTATCCAGAGCCTGAATAACCAGAATAGCAATTGTGCTGTCACAAATGTCTTTGACCCTGTTGATGTCTGGCGTTAGTTTCCCAAGCTGTAACGATGCACGTTAAAGTTGTGACCATTCTAATCCTGGGCCATAATAATAAGCAACATCAATGTAGCAGTGTATGGTTAACATCAGTGAATGTGATGTTTGTCAGGTTTTCTAGCACATCTATGTTCAGGTCCCCATGGGCAATTTTTTTCTGTGCCCCCTGCAAGATACTCTGGTTACGGCAAACGGTGCAGTGTGAGCATTTCAGTATCAACTCTATTGTTCCTGTCATGCTGCCACCAGCTGCATTAAATGTTCTCCAGTGTTGACAGCCATGCAGCAATAATCTTTCAACCCAACCCTGCCCCCACCCTGCTTTAGCCTGACTTGTGACAAGTGCAGTACTACTCTGCGTCTATCAGAAATCTACTGAGATTGACATGAACCAGCTGTGCCCACAAATGACTTCTGTGTGAAGATTACTCTATGATACTTCATACTTAAGCTATTAGGCAGAAGGTGGGGTGGTATATGGCCAATATACCACAGCTACAGTAAGGGCTGTAATTAGCCATGACACAACACAGAGTGCAATATACACTTGGGTCATTAAGTTATTTTATGTCGTACCCTTTGTACAGCTTGTCATTGCATAGCTTTTTGCCAATCACCTGTCAAGATTTGTACCACCTGGTTTATAATGTGTATTATTTATAATGTGTATACCACGGGTATGACATCACATTTTACTGCTCTAATTGCAATAGTGAATGGCTTATAACAGCAATAAGGCATCCTGGGGGTTTGTGGTATATTGCTAAAAGGGTGTGAATTACAGGCACTTAACGAAAGTATCACTACAGATAGCTAAAATGTATATATGCAAAAGCCAAGGTGACATTGTGTTCTGAACCTAATTTAACTCTCAAAGCTGTGTAAGACTATGCCAAAAAACATCATTGTTGGTCTTAGGGTGAGGAGTAATTAGTTTAAATGAGCTGAGTTTCTGAATATAAAGTCCTCTGACATAGTTTGCAGTCTTAAACGCACTCAGTTTCTCTAGACAGGTCCCAGCCCCCACACATTTACATCATAAAACTAACGAGTATGCTTTGGTATAATTTTAATTCCTGAAGAATAAAATAATTTCTAATAACTAGTAATTAGAAAATTGGGAATTGCTGAATTTTCAATCTTGCGACTTGAGTCCAAGCCAAAATATCATGGATTAGAAATGTTAAGCTGCCCCTAAAAAGTTGTCTAGCCTAACGGAGAAAACAGCACTTGCCTGTCTGCCGTCACTTTCTAGCTGACTAGAATGTGACAATCCTGTAGTCATTTGACACTGTCGCTAGCAGTTGCAGTGTAAACTCAAAATAAAATGGAAAAACACCATGCCTGTGAACAAAACCATATAACACCCTCCCCCCAAAAAATATATTTTGTTTGGAAATGAATTTTTTAACAATCCACTCTGGTAGGCTACAATACTAAGCACATTTTTGCAGCGCACTCTCTCACCAAATGAAGACCATGCACACTCAGAAGTGATTTGTGTTTCTTGCTGAGCTAGTCTGCCTAAAGCGTGCTGGATTCGTTGGCTGGTTTCCGCTATGAGGACTGTGTGCTGTTTCTCAAGTTGCTCACGCAGACCAGTGGTTCTTAAAGTGGGGGTCGCCAGATGATTTTTGGGGCGGTTGCAAGTAGGGATGCCGCAATTAACTTATTTCACTATTAACCACAATTTAAAACATTACGGTTTTGTAACCGTAAAGGTTCAGCTACACCGAATGTTTCTGTTCTCACTCTAAAAAATAGGCACATTACGGTACATGATTTTTCTATGAACAACGGTTGCACAGTGAGGAAAATTAAACAAACATTTTCGGCGCAACTTGCAGACGGAACAAAAATAAAGTTGCAACAGCATAAAATGCCGTACGGCACACTCGGTGACACGAGCAAAGTTTGTATTTGAGGAGGGCTTTAAATAAGCAAAATTTGCAAAACAAAGGCAGAGGGACCGACCGAAAAAACGCCTGAGGTCGTCAGTGTGGGAGTATTTTGGATGCGTAAAGAATGATCATGGGGTTGAAATCCTATATGCAAAACTTGCAGAAAAAAAGTTGCGGCTAAAGGGTCGAACACCTCAAATCTGATTCAACATCTTCGAGATCACCATCCATCTTTACACGCCCAAGTAAAGGTAATACAAGTAATAAATGAGTTAAAAATAACTACTTTAGTGACCAGTTACTTAATGAAACTTTGAGTTGGTAAGGAATTAGATAAGTGTCATTTACAATCAACAAAGTAGCAGTGAGTTAAGAGTTGGGCTTTCAGTGCAACGGAAACCAGTGGCAGTAAAAGGAACGTTAAACCGTTTAATTTTAAACCGTTTAATAATTTAACTCTAACTAAAACGACATGTAATCCCCTCAATGGCTTCGGTGTGACCATTAACGTCTTGTTGCCTTCTCCCATTTGTGTTGAGTAAACACTAGGTATGGTAGTTTAGGGTTAGAATTTAGAAATCAATCAAATCGTTATAAATCAACTAAAGTCCAATCGAAGTTCATGTTATCATGGATTATTTATTTTCATTGTTCTTATTCTTTGTTAGCTAAAGACAACCTCTGATACTGCTGCAGTTCAACCCACTGTTGCAGAAGCCTTGGTGAAGTGTTTGTCTTATGCTCCCTCTTCAAAACAAGCCCAAGATTTGAATAAAGCTTACTTCATCTCTAAAGACATGATGCCATTTCAGATTGTGGCAAAAACTGGACTTCTTCATTTAATGAAAAGGGCAGTGCCACAGTACAAAGTTCCTACAAGAACCTACTTCTCGACAAAAAAAATCCCAAGCATGTACAGTGAGGTACGAGCGAGTGTGGAGGAACAGCTGGCAGGGGGTGTGTGGTTTGGTGCAACTACAGACCTGTGGACCGGCACTGGTGGTGGAGGCGAACCTTTTATGAGCTTTACAGTTCACTATCTCTCATCTGATTGGCAACTTAAGTCTCACTGTCTTGAGACACTATATTCCAGAAGACCACACGGCAGGGCATATCACTGAAATGATGGACAACATGCTCCAGGACTGTAAAATAAAGAAAGAGAGTCTGTCTGGAATTATAACAGACAATGCCAGTAACATGAAGAAAGCCTTTGAACATTTTCCTTGTGTTTGGTTTTCTTGTTTTGGTCACAATTTAAATCTGGCAATTTCCAAAGTCCTGAAGATGCCAAGGGTGGAACCCGCTACTAGACCATGCCGACATTTGGTGCAAGGGTTTTCTTGAAGCTGGAAATGGAAACGAGAGCTTAAAAACAAGCAGGCAGAATTGAACATCCCTGAGCATGCACTGATTCACGATGTGGTTATCAGGTGGGGATCCACATTTGAAATGATTTCCAGGTTCTTGGAGCAGCAGCAGGCTGTCTGTGAGGTGCTGGCAGGAGAAAGAAGCACATGGCATCTCATGCCTAAAGACAATGACATCACTGTCCTGGAGGAAGTAAGCCAGTTCCTTTGCCCTCTCCATGAGTTCACTGACGTTCAGGCCTCAGAGAGACAGGTCACACTTTCCTCCCTGTAGCCAGTCTTAGAGCACATCAACACTGAGATACTTCAAGATCAAGATGAAGACAGCACTCTCACTAAACAAATGAAACGGATAATGAGAGAAGACCTGCTACTGCAGCTAAAATATACAGAGGAAATGATGAATGTGCTGAACATAGCTAGTTTTGTGGATCCCAGGTTTAAGGGAAGGTTTGCTGAGAATCTGGATGGCACAGTCAAGGCATGCAGTGATGAAGCAAAGGCACTTACAACACAAGAACCTCCAGACACAGAACAACCTCCAGCAGCAACCACACAAAGCACCTCCACCACCACTAAGAGGAAAGAGAAGAGCCTATCTGGATTGTTACAGTAAATCGCCACTGCAAGGAAGAACAGGTCAGCAGCAACAGGAAGTGCAATGCCATCAACCCAAGAAAAACTTGATTCTGAGGAGAAACTGTTCTTGTCCTTTCCTGCAATCAATGCTGATGCTGACCCACTGGCTTGGTGGAAGGCACATGAGGAAGAAATGTCAGTGCTTTTGAAAGTGACCAGAAAGTACCTGTGTATCCCAGCTATAAGTGTGCCTTCAGAAAGGGTGTTCTCAGTACAAGTGGCCATATCCTGTCTCCTCAGCGCTCAAGACTGACCACTGAAAATGTGAACATGCTCACATATCTGCACTATAATATGAACTGAATGGACTGTAAATAATTGTGTAATTTGTAAAAATGTCCCTGATGCATACAGAGGTCCTGCAGCCTTTGACTTCTTGGTTTGTTCAGAAGGGAAATACATAGCTAATATGTAGCTTATATTTAATTCCGATAAGAGATTTATTTTCACTGTTACTTTATAAATTTGTTTCAAAAGGCAGCAGCTGTTAAGTCAAAAGCCAACTAGATAAAATGTTCTAATATGTTTCGCAAGTTCTCTACGTAGGTCCAAAAAAATGTAGAAAAAAATACACACAGAAAATATTTGTAATATAGGCTTGTTGATCAAAAGAGCCTGGCAGCCTTTGACTCCATTGGACTCTATTTGTTTTGAAATAATGACATGGATGTTTACAGAGGTAGCTAATATGTAAATCCAAAGAAATAGACTTTTTGTTTATTTTTATTCATTTTGTACTGTATTATTTGGTTACTGTATGATTTCTTTTTCGAAAGGCAGCAACTGTTAAAAACAAAAAGCCATCAAAAAAATAAACACACTAAAATAAAATAAAACCTCTAAAGAATTCTCATGTGATTTCATTCCTAATGTTGCAAAAAATAATTAATGCATAATCATGAAACCGTGATTATTCCTAAGACTATAATCATACCATCAAAATCTATAATTGTTGCATCCCTAGTTGCAAGAGGATTTATAGAATAAATACATTTAAATATAAAATGCTATTTTTAATAAACCTGAAAACTGCTATGGTGTATATGAGGGAATTCAACTAGAATAGGCTAAATATTTAATAAATATATTCATATTTTTTAATTTACGTCGTAGTCACAGAACAAAAACTGGTTGGTTGAATCTGTTACGCGGGTTAAGAGTAGCCTATATACGGAGCCACACTTAAACAGTTCCTGCAGTGTGCACGCTTTTAGTTAGCTAGCAAACAATCATTTGCCAATATGGATTGGTGGCTAATCCGTAGCTCCACAAACCAGAAGATTTTACATGACATGTCTTTCTCAAACAGCTGATGAAAGCATTCCTTCAGAAAAGCAATCAACTTCCAATGAAAATAAGCCTACAGGAAATGAGAAACGCAGGGGTAAGGCTCTCCAGCCCGACAAGCCATTCAAACGTCAAACATATCAAGAGGAATTCATATTTTGGATTCACTTCCTTTACCATTAACAATGTGATTGTCCCAAAATAAGTTCTTTGCTCAGAGGTTCTTGCACACAATTTTAAAGCCAGTGAAACTGAAAAGACATTTGCAAACCAAGCATCCCTGGCTTTCATGTGGATAAATCAGGTGGCTTTCACGGGGGAAAGTTCTCACCCGCCTGTTTGAGCTGCGTGATGAGGTGCGCATTTTCCTGATTGAGTCAGGTTCCTAACTCGTCGACCACCTTACAGATCCCAAATGGTTGGTAAATCTTGTGTATATTTGACAAACTTAATGTACTTATCACTACAAGGCACAAATACAAATTTAGGCCTGTTGTCATTGTCTGATAAAATCGATGCATTTAAAAAAGAGAGATGGGCGGTCCAAGCTAAACGAGGCAATTGCGTAATGTTTCCCCCACTGGAAGAATTTGTGGTGGAAAATGAACTGGATCTCAGTAACATGATGGAAAGGATCACTTCACATCTCCAAGGCCTTCTGGATCACTTAATGAAGTACTTCCCAAATGAGACAGCTCCACAATGACATGTCTGGATACGACAACCGTTCGCGGCAACTGTGGATCACCTGTCATCCGATGTGGAGGATGCACCGATGGCGCTGTCCAGTCAGGGATCCTGTGGCTCTTTAAGAAGTCTTAAAAGGTCTTAAAATAAAATCAGGGAAATTAAGGTCTTAAATTTACCATATATTTGCTGTAGTTATTACATTTGCAGATGGAAAATTGTCACGGTACGGTAGGTAAAATGTCTAATTGTAACGTTTTGGGGTAAGCAGGACTCCAGGCTCAGAGTTCACGGACAACGATGATAGATTTAATAACAAAAACTGGGGCAGGCGAGAAAACAACCCGGCAGGAGTAAGGCAAGCAGGCTGGAACACATACACAAAAAGACTCAATGACTCGACAAAGGGCTGACAGAACTGGGCAAACTAAATATGGTGCTAATGAGGGCGAACAAACAGGTGGAAACAATCAGAACAAAAAGAACAGGCTACGTTTAAGAACAAAGGAAAAAAACGAACAGAACAGGCTACATTCAAGAACAAAAGCAAAATCCAAACCGAACAAAACAGAACCTCACACTTATTAGCGTGTATTTGTTTGATTAACGTAGTATTAGCTAGCTACAGACGTTGATGTCTGGCTGCATGTCATTCTTTCGTTGTCATCAGTAGTTTGGGGTGGTGTTATGAAACAATGGTGGGGGGATTTTGAACGGCTTGCGTAGGAGCTACACTACAGCCATTGAACTTTCAGCGTTACCATCAGACATCAACCGTTTAGGAATTCCCCCTTTGAAATAAATGACTGCTGCTACACTACTTGCGTCACCTCCAGTGGCAGTGTCCAAGCTTCACGAAACGCTGAGGTTTATTTCTTGACTGCCGACGTGCGTGTTCATTCTGTCTTGTGAACTGAATTAGAAATAGATTTTTTTGGGGGGGGGGGGGCAGATTGGGTGTACTGACTCATTAAAAATGCATACAAATAATGGTAACTCATTGACTTATTGTGTAGGGAAAAATTACAGATTTGCAGCATGTGTTTGTTTCAGCTCTTTTTTTGGAAGATGCCACATGTCAGCTGACACATCAGCCTTGCTATGATATAAGTTGGATGATGGACGGCAAACTACTGGTCTTTGAAGTGGAGAAGTATAGGTTTTTGTATGTCCCAATTCACCCCTATAAAGACATTATCATGAAGGAGCAACTTAAAAATTGTGAAAAACTTTAACAAAGATATTTTATTTACCCATTTTTTTAAAATTACATTCTTCGTCAGCTCTTCTCACCTTTTGAAAAAAACGAGCTCTGTGTAGCAGGTAAAACATCAGGTTGACGCGAAGCTGATGGCAGTGCAATGCGTATAGTATTGATACAGCGTTACAGAAACCTGTTGGCCTACTAAAGTAGGACTCAATAAATTCTCTTTTCTATCAAATAAATTGTTTAAGCATTTTCTGGGTCTTAAATTATATTTGTTGAGGTCTTAAAAACTTTCTTAAAAAGCATTGAATTTTACTTTAAAAATGGTGCTTACTTTAAAAAAAAAAAAACCCTGCCAGTGATCGGACCTTAAAGTCAATGTTTGCTATAACGACACATGCTGAATTCTGGATTTCAGTTGCAGGGAAATACCCATGACTATCCAAACTAAAGCAGCGATGGATGTACTGATTCTGTTTGGATTAGCTTACTTATGTGAGGCAACATTTTCCAAATTGACATATTTTAAAACACATACACATCATGTCTCAATTTGGAGGATGATCTCCGAGTTGCCATTTCGACGATTAAACCCTGTTGAGCAGCAGCTGTTGCAGCAGGGTTCTTTTATTAGGTATGCAGCAGGGTTCTATTATTAGTTATCTTAATATGATCAACTGAAGTGTCTACATTTGTGTAGTCTAGTGTGAGGCCTTATGTTATGTGCGTGTGCGGGGCCCGTGATTAGAAGGGATTAATGTTGTTGTCTCTGGCTGGTTTCGAAGGCTGGCCTGTGTGTTCCAATCCAACAGACGAGCTACTGTATCTCAAATTGCTGAAAAAGTTAATGCTGGTACTGACAGAAAGGTGTCAACACAGTGCATCACAGTTTGTTGTGTGTGGCTGCGTAGCCACAGACCATTCAGGGTGCCCATGCTGACCTTTGTCCACTGTCGAAGGCCTACAATAGGCACGTGAGCATCAGAACTGGACCACGGAGCAATGGAAGAAGGTGGCCTGGTCTGATGAATCACGTTTCCTTTTACATCACGTGGATGTCCGGGTGTGTGTTACGAACCCTGTGGCTCTAGCAGTCTAGGGTGGATGGTACAGAGACCCGTAACATAAAACTCATGCAAAGTGGTGTAGTGTACAGGAACAGTGAGAACAAACGACACAGACAACCAAAGCTACCGTCAAACATAAATACATACATATAAACACACGGTAAAGGGTGAAGGGAAAAGGGGCTGAGCTGAACCCAAGAAATGAAATAATATAGTCAAAACACCCCTAAACTGAACTTGCCTGCCTCAAGAACCGCTTAGCTGACTACTAACCAATACAAAAATACAGTGGGTGGTCCGCTCAGTTCTAACTAGTGTTTTTAGACAAAGTTTTCCTACAGGTTGTGTATGCCCAAGGGCGACTTGCTAAAAGAAACCTTTTCCCAGGGACAGAGGGATAAACAAAAACACACAGGTCGAACAAGGACTAAACAGCACACAGCAAACAATTGACTACACAACACCAAAGAAAACAACACAGCAATACATACTCACATGAAACAGGACAAAGTGAGATGTATGTGCTAAACTAAGTGATGTATGTATGAACAAAGTGTCTGTCTATCAAAAAGGTATGTATCTCAAGAGTGTCTATGTCCATGTGGGGTAAATCAAAAGAGTCTCTCTGGGAGAAGCAACTGACTGGGTTTTTAAACCAGGGGATGTGTGATGTGATTGGGTAATGGAAAAAGGAACAGGTGGTGCAATTAGGAGGGGTGTCCACCGATTGGTCCACCTCAGCAGTCAGGCGCTGCACTCATGACTGCCAGGTGGGAAACACCAACGAGCACAGTCAGGAACATAAGGGACACCTGGGGAAACGGCAGGAGGGGAAAACCACAAACGCACATACAGGGTACCTGCATGCGTAACACTCCCACCCTTAAAAGAGCAAACCTACTATGGTTTGCGACACAAGAAATAAAAAGTATACAGAACACTATTCAACGTGCTAAGGCATCCACACAGGATTGAAAAGAAATCATACATTTCTAAACAAGAGACAATGCATCTGGTACAGGCAACACAAGAACTTGGTCACCCGGCCGCAGAGGACGAGAAACAGCATGCTTATCATAATGACATTTCATACGTCTCTGCGAGGAAGATAGGGCTTCCTTTGCCAGCGCACAGGCACCATGTAGGTGCTCACGAAAATGACTCACGTAGTCTAATACACTGTCCTTTGTACACAATTCTTCTGATAAAAACTGATCCTTAAAGACTTTCATAGGTCCTCTGACTGTGTGTCCAAACACTAGTTCATCCGGGCACAACCCAAGGGATTCCTGTACCGTCTCACGGACAGCAAACAAAACTAGAGGAACTCTCTCATCCCAATCCTTCTCGTATTCCAAACAATATTTACGGAGCATAGACTTCAGGGTCTGATGCCACCTTTCAAGCGCACCCTGAGACTCTGGGTGATATACGCTTGACACACGATGCGTTATTGACAAGGTCTTTAACACCTGTTTGAAAAGCTTAGAAAGGAAATTTGAACATTGATCAGTTTGTACCACCTTAGGTAACCCAAACGTTGAAAAGAATTTAATCAATGCTTTGCTCACCACCGGAGCAGTAATCCTTCGCAGAGGAATGGCCTCTGGGTATCGTGTGGCCACACACATAATCGTCAACAGAAACTGGTTACCAGCTTTTGTTTTCGGTAATGGTCCAACACAATCAACCACCACATTGTTTCGAAGGGTTCGCCTATGACGGGTATGGGACAAAGAGGAGCGGGAGGAATAACCTGGTTTGGCTTTCAAGTTACCTGTCAGGTGTGGCATGTCCGACAGGACTGAGCCACATCCTGTTTTAAACCGGGCCAAAAGAAATGTCGCAGCACCTGATCATAAGTCTTGGTGACTCCCAAATGACCGGACCACTGGTGATCAAGATCAAGGGATAAAACAGTTTGTCGAAAGGCTGTAGGAACCACTATCTGGTAAATAGCATTCCAATCTCCACCGACGTCACCATGGGATGTCCATTTGCGCATGAGGAGATTACCATCAATGAAGTATGCCATGTTTTTCTTCTTAAGCTCCTCCACTGAGACAACGCTAGAAAAACATTTAGCAAGGCTTTTGTCACCCTTTTGGTTAGCAACCAGCTGCTCACGATTTACTGGTAACTGTATTGCATCAGCAGCACGGTCCACATTCTTCTTCCCGATCCTGGGCTGTTTTTCAGACCCCACCAGTTTGCCAAGGGGTAGCACACAAGCTATCCTCTTGGTCAAACTCTCTAGATAGAATAGTGTTTGACAATTCTATCACATCACCCATTCATCGTGCCTGAGCACGTGTGACGGCACAAGCGGGGAACACGTGGATAACTCTGTGCCAGCTCCTCCGAAAGAGACTGGTCACTTTTATCCAACATCTCCAATATGGGTATTACCTTTCCACCGGCAATATCGTTGCCCATTACAAACGTCACCCCTTTTACGGGCAGCATAGGACGTACTCCAACTCTGAACAATTCACTGACTAGCTCAGATTGTACGTTCACAAAGTGCAATGGCACTAGGACAATTCCCATTTCAATTCCCTGGACTAACACACTGGATCTACAGTATGTAGTTTCGGAGAAGGGCAACACGTGAGATAGGATGAATCACTGCGCCGCACCAGTATCTCCGGACGCTGAGACGCATCGTTACCTGATAGGGACACAAATCCCTCAAATATGAACGGTTCATAACTGCGATCTGAGACTGGGACCTTCAAGCCACATTTGCCATGAGGCACCTGTCATTTCTCTGACCTAACAACAGTACGAATTAGCCCAACACCTGTTGGCGGCTTGGCGCGCAGAGGCGTCCCTTGTTTGCGTTTCAGCAGGAAGCACTCATTAACCATATTTCCTGGCTGATGACAATAAAAGCATTGACGTACGTCTTTCGGTCGAGTTTGATGAACTGTTGGTCGACTAGGGCTAGGAGCCGGTGGCTCCGCCGCCCTACTCTCCGTACGAGCCGAGAAAACGCTCTTGTGTGTCAACAAAAATTTGTCTGCCAATACAGACGCTTCCGACAGTGAGTGCACTTTCTGTTCGTTTAGGTAAACAACAATGCGTTCGGGTAAGCAATTCTTAAACTCCTCCAACAACAGTAACTCCCGAAGAGAATTAAAATCAGTCACCTTAAAAATCAGTCACCTTTCCCTTGTCTCTAGCAAACTCCACGTAAGTCTGGGTAGATGACTTTTTATGGGACCTACATTTCTGTCGATATGCCTCAGGAACAAGCTTGTTGGCACGAAGAACAGTTGCTTTGACCACGTCATAATTCAAACTGTCTTGAAGAGGTAGCGCTGACAAAACCTCTTGGGCTTTTCCTGTCAATTTACACTGGAGCAGTAAGCACCATACCTCTTCAGGCCATTTCAATGCTACCGCTATACGCTCAAACACACTAAAATAAGAGTCAACCTCTGACTCTCTGAACACTGGTACCAAGGCGATCTGTCTGCTAATATCAAAAGTAGTAGAAGACCCCACTGGTGAGGATGGCTCACTAGCAGGCACTAAACGAGCAGAGGCTAACCTCGCTGTCTCTGCCTCCAGTTCCATCTTATGCAATTCTTGATCAAGCTTACGTGTCTCCTGCTCTGCCTCGAGTCTGCGCGGCTCCCGTTCGGCCTCGAGTCTGCGCGACTCCCGTTCGGCCTCGAGTCTGCGCGACTCCCGTTCGGCCTCGAGTCTGCGCGACTCCCGTTCGGCCTCGAGTCTGCGCGACTCCCGTTCGGCCTCGAGTCTGCGCGACTCCCGTTCGGCCTCGAGTCCGAGTTTACGCATCTCCAACTGGAGAGTTTCTCGCCTGATCTGCGCTCTCCCGCCTCCACTTGGAGCCGTGTCGAACGGACATCCTTTCTGGCGTCACTGTCTGACAATGGGGAGAGTGGCTCAAAACGGGGCAGTGTAGTTGGAGCCTTAGCCTCGTCCTCAGACATGGATGGGCTTACAGGAGCAGCAGCCACATCCCAAACAGGAGCAGCAGGCCCAGGCTGCGGCAACACAAGCACCTGCTCCTCCAACAAAACATCTAACACAAGTTTTCTGACCTCCGGTTTAACTAAACTCTTCGGTATGGGTAAAGAAAAATGGTCAGCCAGAGCCTGTAGATCCACTCTACGGCATCTATCAAATTCCTCCCACGTGGGGTTAGCCAAAAAGGCATCCAAATCAAAAGGAGCCATCGTAAGCCAGCAACACGAGCCAGCAAATACCGAACACTACACCAGACGATCACACTATCACAGCTGCACAGTTCAACACTGAACTAGACACTTAAACCAAGTCGCATGAGTGGGATGGGTATCAATGAGAGATCCCGGACGAGCCCCCACGTTATGTTACGAACCCTGTGGCTCTAGCAGTCTAGGGTGGATGGTACAGAGACCCGTAACATAAAACTCATGCAAAGTGGTGTAGTGTACAGGAACAGTGAGAACAAACGACACAGACGACCAAAGCTCCGTCAAACATAAATACATACATATAAACACACGGTAAAGGGGGAAGGGAAAAGGGGCTGAGCTGAACCCAAGAAATGAAATAATATAGTCAAAACACCCCTAAACTGAACTTGCCTGCCTCAAGAACCGCTTAGCTGACTACTAACCAATACAAAAATACAGTGGGTGGTCCGCTCAGTTCTAACTAGTGTTTTTAGACAAAGTTTTCCTAC